>KL278128.1:10651-23906 GCA_000699545.1 Podiceps cristatus | reverse complement strand
TTTCTCCTCCTCACCCCACCGGGGAGGGGGAGTATGAGTGAGCAACTGCATGGTCCGGTTACCGTTTGGGGTTAAACCACGACAGTATTTAATGCAAAATCTCCAGGGTTCAGTCATAGTGACTTACCAATTTTCCTGTTCATCTGGATGACAATAATCTTCCGAAAGTAATCACCAAACAGGTATTAGAGATGTGGACAGAGGACTGCAAACAACTGAGTTAATCCTTTTGAAGGAGATGCCCTTCAACTTCTTCTTTGAAGAAGACCCCTTCGTCAGCCTGATGTCGTTGCTGACAGTGCATGCTCGTAGCCCATACGCCTTGTGAGTTAACAGAGCTTAGTGTAATCTACTATTAAGGAAATGTTCAAAAAAATAATCCCCAAAGCCTCCACTCTTCCTACCTGTTTGGCAAATGGAGGATTCACTGATGAGATGAGAACAGCATGTGGAGTTAGTGTCTAATACGGGAACTTTTGGGATTTCCACTTTTCTTCACATTAAAACATACTTTGTTGTTGACTTCTCAAACAGAGCTGCAGAAAAACTACTTGCCTCTGCTTTATGCAGATCTACTTGAATAATTCTGCCAGATCTTCTGGGAGGAATGAGTTAAAGATAGGACAAAAAGGAAGAAGAACCTAAGGAAAGGCAATAGGACAAGTGCCGTGCTGGATGGGTAAGTGAGAGGCAGAGGGCAAAAGAACAGCATGGAGAGAAAAAGAAGGAGGACATGCAGAGGCAAAGCAAATGGAGGAATGGGATATGGGGGAAGCAGTAAGACATTTCATAAAACTGATGTGGAAAAAAAAAAAAAAAGGTAAGAAGCAGAGAAATGATAAGAAAACAAATGGAGAAGCTAGAAGAATGGGAGTACCTGAGGACTGTACCTTTGATGGTCACTTAGGTACCTCCTGCAAGGGCAGAAACTGGGCAAAATCTATGATTTTGGGCTGAGAAAACAGAAGCACTAGAGTCAAAGGACAATACTTACTGTTCCTGTCCTTGGAGTCAAGCTGAGCAGCAAGTCATCAAAACACAGATAATTTTGCATTCCAGGTGTCTTAAATATGCCCAAACCATCAACAGAGATTTACAACAGAAGCCAAACTCAGCTTTTGCACAAGCTTTGCAATGAAGCCCTGGGGCTAGTAGTGCCCTCTCATGTACCAGCCCTGCACAGGTGTGCGCACATCAGATGGATATACAGTTCATCCTCTAAAACCATTAGCACTTGTTCATTATACTGGGAAAACTGGGCTGTTTCCCTTATCTTGATAATCTAGCCTGTGGTTGATGCTTGCTAATTCTTTTTTCTTAAAATATTCCAATTTGATAATTGTTGTTCTAACAACATCTTGTTATAAGTTAAAACCATTTTAAAATGACCTGTGGTTGAATGAACATGAATATTGCAAAATAACTCATTTAGGATATTTAAAGGGCTAGAATGATCTCGGGACTGAGATAGTTATTGCAACTTGAACAATGAATCAAAATGTGAGATTAGGAGCAAGATGCAGATGTAGTGAGATTTTTTTCATCAGTTTTTGAGTCATTTTCACATGTGTCTGTTATGTGGGTGCTCTAGAAGCTAAGAAAGAGACCAGAACAAAACTTCCTCTTCATTACCACTAGGCTGTGAAGAGGAGTAGGAGGCATTAGGAAATGCAAGCCTTAATGTTATTTCAAGTATGGTTTTCATAACAAGGATTGAGTAGGAGGGATAAAAAGTTCCTATAGAGAACACAAGATGTATATGTGTAAAAGCAGAAATCATTTCTGTAGCTATGACTAGACTAGTGTTTATGTACTCTTGTAAATTAATTTGGTATATTGCAAACTAATTCTACTTAACACTCACCTTGGAAAATTCTGATCCAGACATTTCATAAAGCCATGTGTTTAAATCTTAAGGCTCTGGGTACATGGGACGCATAGGAGAAGCTCTCACAGAGCCTTGCTCTGAAGCACAGTTTTAATTTAAGATGAGGACTCTGATCCCATCACAGTTATAAGACCTACAGCCATGGATATAACTAAGCACTTTGTGGAACTGGGACCAAAATGCCATTTTCTCATTAAAGCTCCTATTACCTTTTTTTACAAAAAAAAAGTCTACAGTAATGAACACATCCAGAGTGTGAAACTGGGAAGACTGAACTAACCATGATTCTTCTTATCATGTCTAGAGCTCAAAGTCTTTCTGGGTAAATTCTTTCAGTGAGTTGTCAATGGATTTCTGGTACTTATACATGGTGAAATTTAGCATTAAAAAAAAATCAAAGTATATAACTTTTCTGCATATTTTATTTGCTGCAATGAACAAATGAGGAATTGGATATAATAGAGCATTTATATGATAATTACTACATTTACAGTTTGCACTCAATACATTGAGTAGGGAGAGAATTATGATCTGCTGGTGCTGCCTTTCTTCTGCTGCCTTGGCATTTGAGGGTTTCAGGTGAACAATATGACTTTAGCCAAAGCACACATTTTCTTTCACTGTTGAGAAGCTATTCCCCAACTTAAAGAGAATTGATGTTTTCACCCATTGCTCTGTGTTCTCATGGAAGACTTGAAGGAAAAGCAATCTGAGGCTTTGCTGAAGACAAAATAACACCATTTTATCTCCCAAAATGTGAGGATTCCGGGGGACAGTGCCTGGCTTAGCCATCAGCTACTGGCCATTGACAGCAACAAAGTGGGTACTGCCTGATATCCTAGTGACTTCTAACCTTTGTTAAAGTGCTCATTATATGTTGTATGTACCTGAGATGTTTTTCATGATGTTTCTACACTCACAAGGGATGCCCTGAACACTGGCAACCTGGTGTACCAATATTTACTGTTCTGGCAAGGGGCCTCTTGAAAACATCTCTTCTTGCGGCCTGACAGTCTGGAAAACCCACTCCTAAGCCTGGCAACCTCATTAACATTCACCCAGTTGACATCGTTTTCAACTGTGCTCTGACTGTTGTCTTACTCCCAGTTGAAAATCACTGCCTGCCACACAGCACAAGCCAACAGGACTGTTATCTGCAGTAACACTTCAGCGGTCAGGGGAATGCATCCATTCCACAGGGCATTGACATACTGAGAAGCTGGGGCAGGATTGCTCATTCATCCCTGGCATCACTGGGCACTTCAACTTTGAAAGATTTTGGTTTTAGTATCCTATAAAAGAGACAAGAAAAGTAAAACTCATCAGAGTCCGGGATGCTCCTATGTGATGTTGACCAGGGCTACCCTAAACCCAACACAGGATGACAACTGGTGCTGGGGGTAACCAGCTAGAGAAAGTCTCTGGGGTGTAACTGCTCATGTAAGAAAAAGGGTGCATACCTGTGATTTTGGGTCACTGTAAGTACCACGAGTTCATTGTAAGTGAACATCCATAGGCAGTTCTTTGTAGTGTAATGAATGACTCAGCAGAAGAACAAAGGAGCCCCTGAAATTGGTCTCTCTTTTCTGTCAACAAATAGTTAGCTGGTATAGACAGAAATCAAAGAAACTTTCCCAGCTTGGCCTTCAACCCAGGAAATTACAAGAAAGAGTAATTCCCTCTAACTTTGGCTACCCAGCTGGGGTCCCTTCCCCCTTGGAAAGGTGCTAGATATCTGAAGAGAGTTCAAATGCTTCCTGAAGATGGTAATCCATGAGGGACAAGGACAGAGCCTCATCTCCACCCCCAGCTCCTACCCAGCCCTTCCCAGAGAGCCTGCATGGTGGAAGAGGGAAAGAAGAATCAAAATGGAGCCCACTCCACTGTGTGAAGTGGTGAAGACTTGAGTCTCTATAAAGTTACACCAGTGGCAAAAGGGATATGTTCCTCAGGTTTTTACAGGACTTTGTCTTGTTAAGGGAAAAATGATATTCAGTTACTGTGCAACAGGCCTGTCATGACATCTGCAGAGAGCAGCTCAAAGATATCTGCAGAGTGTATGAAGTTTTTGAAGATATTCTGGGGAAAAAGAATGAAATGGTATTCCATCAGTAGTTATGCACTTCTAAGAAGATGTTTAAGAATATTAGTTGACTTTTAAGTCAGAAGTTCTTACTTTGTGAATACCTGAAAAACTCATTACAGGATAGAGTTCAAGTTGGGTTTTACCCAAAGGTCATATAGGACCCACAGGTTATATAGGACCCACAGGTCATATAGGACCCACAGGACCCACAAAGACACATTATCAGAGGCTACTTTGCAAAAGCAGCTACTCCATTTGTCCAACCACTAAAGTGCATGCAGAAGGTTAATGTGTTGGGGGTGGATGTTGTCAAGGATCAGGCGGGGAGGAGTGAAATGAAAGGATACACTTTAGTGGACAGGGTGACCCTCCCATTGAATCATGAGGTTCAGAGAGGACCCCCTTGCTTTCTAAACTCCTCAGAGAGGAGTCTAGGTGTGTCTGGATCCAATCCTAGTCTCAGACTTGGTCAATGATTTATGTCTAAGGATTATACGAGGTCCCAAGAGGGCCATCTTGGACAACTCACTCTGAAATAACCGACGTTCAAAATACCCTTAGGCTAAATTAAGGTGGCTTAACACCAAATGATGGATAGAGAAGTTTTATTTATGGCAGAAGCTCATTTAGATTATATAAAGGGAAGAGAGAGAGTAAGATAGAAAAATAGGGGTAAAGGAAACATAGAGGTAAAGGAAAAGATAAAAGTAAAAGAAAAGTCCGAATCACCATCCTGGCTTCCAGCATTGGTCCATCCAATGGGGGTCTCTGGTTGGAGCACTTATCCAAAGGGTCCCAAGAGTGACATTTGCCTTTCCCTTGTATTCAGTCTTTTCTCCCAGTCCACCCCCCTTGCTGCATAATTCTTGCTTCCCATGTAGATTAGCATGCGTGCTCACAAAGGGGAAGTTTTGAGTCAGTGGTCTTGATCTCTACCTGCAGCTTTTTGCTTTCCAGCCTGTCACTGTGGGTTTCTGCTGATTTCACACTTGAGGGATCCCCTTATCTGTTGATCTGCGGGTGCTTAAGGCACACTTAGCATGTTTCTGGGACCTCAGAATGGCTGCCAAGTCGCCCTTATCTTTCCAGGCTTCCCCGCATCTCCCCACCATGGGATGTTCCAGTAGTTAGTCCATTGTTCCAGGGAAGACAGGTTGATCTTATTATTAGATGGTGCAGTTGGTCTCCTACAGTAGTTAGTCGATTGTTGCAGGGGGATGCTGTCTCAGGCTTGTTCATTTTTAAACAATTACTCAAGATATGGCCCAGAAAAGCGCTTTCTTGCCTCCAAGGTCCAGCCTTCCAACTGTACCTTACTGTGATAACATTCCTTCAGGAAAGATCCCCTTTTGCCAAGTGTTTGAGACAACAACTCAGCTTCTCAGTCTCCTACAGATGTCCAAGCTAAATTATACACAACTTTTCATAATGCCCTTCAGGAATCGGTACACTCTGGTAATGATCTTACTGTGAATATATATGTTAACTTTGGTATAATCACTGATGTTTATGCATAATGTATTTCCTTTTTTTTTTTTTTTTTTTTTTCCCCAGAGAAGTCAGAGAGAGGTCACAGAAAACCTTGTGTATGTAATTTAGAGTCATAGAATAAGGGAGTCTGGAAGGAGCCTTTAAAGTCATCTAGTCTGCTCCCTGGCTCAAAGCAGGGCAAACTGCAAAGTTAAATCAGGCTGCTCAGGACCTTGTCCAGTAAAGCTTTGTAAACTACTGAGTTTGTATGTCACTGAAAATGAGGAATAAACCTTGTAACACCAATGCAGTGTTAAAAGGCAGGCATTCTTTATCGCAGCGCTGGATGCACAGGGGATCTCTCCACCTCGTGCGCATACAGTTGAGACAACAAGAACAATATTTATTTACTATAATTATACATATTCATGCATTCTCCTGGAAAAGGCAGTCTTATGCTAAGGAGTTCTTGGAACTCATGTACATGCTTCCCGCCTTCTTGCACATGTCCATTGGTTTGAGTCGGTGGTCTCCAGGGCTCCTCTGGTGGTCTTTGGTGGTTGTACTTCGTTGTCCTTGTGGGCATGCACAGTATTACCAGTCTTATGCAATGTGTTCCACCTGTCCAGAATGTCCAGATTAATCAGCAGAGTAATTCAGTAGACCTATTGTTCAGTTGGATTGGGCTGTACAAGGAGTGCAGCAGCATTGTTCATTGCCTTTGTTAGTTGATTCCATTACCTTGGTCACAAAAAGTTACAACAAATTGATCACTCTGTTTAGATGTAGATTTCCACAACTTCCTTGGGTCCCTCTTTCAGTCCTCCATCATTCTCACTGTGAGGGATTTTGTCCCTATCCCCAGCTAAAATAAACATTTCACAGTAAAGAAAACAGTGTAGGCTTTACCAGTGAAGTGTTAAATCAAGCACAGATTACTAATTCAGTCTCTGAACTGCACCTAAGTAAAGCAATGTTGATTTGAAGGGAAAATGCATGCTGCATAGCATCAGGCACTGTTTCAGAGCATGTTCTAAGAAAAACTAAAATAAGATTAAAACATCTTAGAAAAGGATGTTTTGGGCAATTTTAACAATCATTACGTAGATCTGAATGGAAAATGCTTTGCAAACAATCAAGGTAATAGAAAAGAGGTGGATAAAGATCGTCATCTGTCTTTCTGGAAATAGCTTTCAAATAACTTTTCTCAAAAGATATTTTGGTCTGTCAGATCACATCATAATGAAAGCAGGCCAAATGCAAGAATTGTTATTTTAAACAAGAGGAGTCTTAGCTTCCATTTTTTGACTCCTGAGTAGTTCTTGGAAAGGAGGCAGTCATATGGAATTATTAGTGCAATATTTCAATTAACTGTATGTGTAAGAGTCATTAGGAAACAGCTCTGCAACTAATCTGTATTTCCTTTATTGTAGTGCTATGGTGGCCCATTGTATAGATATGCAGGGAAAATCTTTGCAGTGGAAGTTGATGGTCATCCCGTGATTATGATGCCAAGGCTTGACTTTGCAGGATCATACAGAAGTCATCATGATTTATGCCAGTCCTTACATCTCAGAATGGCAAACAATGCAATTTAGTCTATTTGTCACATTCCATCATTTGCAGTAACAAAACTGTCCTGAGGAAGAGTGTAAAAATCAAACAGGACCTAACAACAGAAACATGACATGAATTTCTGTCCTCTCAGTAGTCTGCAACTCTCCAACTTTTCTGGGAGATGTGAATGAAGTCAAGGTGTCCCAAAATGACCAGAGATTCTCAGTTTCTGCATTTTGTGGTGACTTCATGAGGGCTGTCAGGGAAGCCTCCACTGCAAGGGTCAGCACAGGCAAAAGGTTGTTCTTCACAAGGGCAATCCTCCTGATCCATTTCCCCCTTGTAACGAAGCCTTGGACAATTACCTTATGCTTAGCCACATATTGTGGCCTGGGCTCTGACTCCTCACATGGCATCCAGGTGGCATGGATGAGAGCCTGGGCCATTCCAAACCAAGCTTGGGTGACTTTTAGGCATGATTCCAAGAGTTTGCAGTTAAGTTTTGACTTGTGCGTCACCAGCAATGCAAATATACCTCTAAAGGCATGAGTTTCAAAATCTGTGCACTCCAACACCTTTGAAAATGAGCATCTCTTAAGGGGCCTGAGGATAGCCACTTCGTGGCATTAGTCACATTAATGGCCTGAGCAAGCCAAGAACAACTTGTTTTCTACCTGTTGTAATATTCCTTCCTTCCTCCCCACATGGCTTTGTACGGCAAACACCTACATTGTAATAGCCTCCTTGTGCCACACTCAAACACACTGAATCCCTTGCTGAGTTAAATGGCCAACATAATGTCAATTCTTCAGTTTTGCAACTTTATATTTTAACCAGTGGTACACCTACAATCCTGAAATTTGGCTCAAGACCTGTTTTTTTTCCCAAACCCTGAACTCCTGAGTTGAAAATCTTGGTCCAAGTAAGTGTCAGATTCCCACATCTTTTATTTCAATTGTTTGCATTCACTTTGCTTGTTGGCAGTCTGATCGCATTGGCAAAGTGCATTACATTCAGGACATATCTTAGAATGAAATAAAAAACATCCACACAAAAACAATAACAAAATTCGTTATCTTACTGATTCTGGAAAAACATATATAACTGCAGCTGTTCAGGCCCAATAAAAACTTTTTATGGGTAGGTGTTTGTTGGTTTGTGGGGTTTTTTTTTGTTTGTTTGTTTGTTTGTTTTTTTTTTTAATACCAGCTACTTAATGAGTTGTCAATTTTCCCCAAGCTATTTGTAACTAATACACACGACATACAGCACATTCAGGCAATGGCTAATGTCTTTGCCTCCAACATTTCTGTTCAACAGTAACACAGGGTTCAGCAAAGCACTAAGCCATTGTAAGGCAAAATCTATTCTGATTCCAAATGCTGTTTCCAAGTGGCAAAGGTAAAGGAAGTTTCTTACTTTTTTTCTCAACTCAAATAACTTGTTCAGGCAAACTAAGGAAGGTAAGGATATTTTTGCTTACACATGACTATATTTGGCCACAAGTTGCACTATTTCCAAGCCAAGCAAATTCCAGATGGATTGAACTCCCTCTGTGGTTTATGTTCCTGTCACTTTTTATTTCTACCAGGACTAATTAAGCATATTGCAAACAATTTCTGAAATGAAAGAGGAGTCCTAATATTCCCCACTTCTCAGTATCTCCAGAGCAGAGCAAACCACAGACATGAAGTTGTCCATCTTCATTATGACCAGAGAAATGCCCTCTGGTTATAGAGAAGGGCAAATGTGTTAAAAGCATGCTTTTCTATTAGCAACTTCCTTTCAAATTGTAACGCGTGCTCTGACCTTGGCAGTCCTGGATAATGCAAGATGGCCTATATTATTGATGGAAGTCAGTGCTGTGCTGTTTTGTATTAAAAAAAAAAAAAATGGTTGTGAGATATTTTGATCTCCTATTTGGACAGATCTTCAACTAATACAGATTTATACCCACATTACATTGAAGTTCATTCCCTCCATTAGGCTATAACATTAGAGACCATAGTAGTCAGAGGCATCCCAGATGGATCATGGCTTCATTGTTTCTTCTGAAACACAGGTATGGAGACTGGTCAGACTCCATCCAGGCCCACTGCCTGCACCCTGGGGTGCAGCATGGACCATGCCCAGAGCACCCCAGTGCAGTGTTAGGGTCAGGGTCTCATCTCTGATGGCAGATGGCCCTTCAAAGCCCTGGGGTGAAAGGTATTGCCTTTTTAGCCTTAATCTCCTCACTGTCTTGTTCAGAAGTAATCAGCTAGCATCTGATGTTCCCAAATAAATCACCCTAGTATCCTAAAATATTTAATAGATAACACAATAAGCTTGATTTAAAACCGAAACACTTAAGGACACTGAAATACTGAGAACAACTTCTCACCCTGGGATCCTTTTACTCTGGAATCCTTTCACCATCTGATTTATTTTAACATCCCTGATACTTGAATTTCATGAGGAAAAAGCCCCAGTTTGACAAGTACAGCTAACTCCTCAGTCTTTTGTGCTGCTGTTTGCTTGTTGCCTGCTGGTCAAAGCTGTACAGCTTATCCTTCATTAGCATTTCTTGTAACATCAACAGAGCAGGATTAGTAGAGCATAAGGCTGCACTGGGTGCACATTAGCTTTTCGAATCCTGTGGTTCTTCAAAACTCCCGCTCAGCAGCTACCATTGATGAAGTAGTTTAATTTCTGGTTGGTTGGCACATGTAAAACCAACAAATTATTTACCATCATTTTACAGGAAAATAAAATTCATGCCCTTTATTGTCTTAATATTAAATGATTATACAAAATATGGCACAGCTTCAGAAGAAAAACTTGAGAAAGGCTAAGCCTGCAAGACCCTAGACCTTTGTGATTACTATCCTCTGAAGGGATGTCAACTGAATTTGGGACCTTCCTTTAAACTATCACCCATACAGGGATTTATGAACATGCCCTGGGAGTCCCGTTGCCACCAGATTGCCAGCTATAATGCACTTGCTGCTGGTTTCTGTAAGGCAAAGTTGACTGCATTTACCTGCAGACTCAAAGAGGTAGTTCACAGTTGAGAAGCCTAAAGGTGACAAGTTCTTGTCTCTACAACAGATATAAGTGACCAGTTGACTGTGAGAACTGGGAATGAAGCAAAGTCCTTGTAGTTGGCATGTTTCCCAGTCTATCTTGAAGGCTTCTTACTCATCTGTGCTGATTTTAGAGGAGTCCTAGGCAAGGGTGTCTGATTCTTTGTATAGGTGCTTTAGTCTATGAAGAACCACAAGCAGCAGGGCAGCCTGTTGTTGGGTAGTAAATGCTCAGTGTGATGCCAAGGTTCTACCATGGACCCAGCCTGAAGGACCTAGTTTAGAGACACTCTTTGTCTCTGCAGAATGGCTGTGCTTTTTCCATTCCAAATGACAGCTGAACATCCCAGGCAGCATTTCTTTGCTCAGGAAAGCCTGCACCGTGTTCAGTTCCGCACTACTGAGTCATCTTACTAACATTGGCTTGAGTGTTTGCAGCCCTGGCTGTTTGAAAAAAGCTGGCGGAAACCATGTTCATATTTGGGAATAAAAGGCTCAGAGAGAGTGATGGCTTTGGGGGTAGAAATAGAATCTCTTGTAGGCACCTTTCCCTGGTGCTGAGGCTCACAAGTCCAAATTCCCTGCTACAAGGTATGAAGAGAGGGGCGGTCCTTAAATAATACCCAGCCCAGTTATTCTGGGGATGTCTATGGAGACGAGCAAGTAGAGCACAGTACAACCAAAAGGTACAGACAAAAAAAATAAAGATGAGAGCAGGGACAATGCTTCATATCTATCTTTCAAGGCATTAGATAATACCCTCTATACATCTGGGACTGAGAGAACTGAAAATAGTTGACTGTAGTCTTTCTTCTAACAACTTGATTAGGACTCACTGTCTACTATTTGAAGAAGGAACTACTCCCATTTTATATGATAATGGATGTGTCAAGCAGCCATCAAGGGAACAGTAAAAAACAGTTAAACACCCTTTTCTACTGTGAAAAGACTCAAATACACAGCTCTCATTTCTGCTCTAATCACCGGACTGCAAAGATATTCTCCCATCCATGGATTCTTCTGGCCCAATGACTAAATTTTTTTCCACCCATGGGCACAGTTTCAATAATGAAGCCTAGAGGCTACCCCTATAGGTGTGAGACCAAATCTCACATTTATTGTGTATTTAATGCCTAATCTGTTGCTAAACTTTAATCCAGATCAGGACTGCTCCTTCCTACTATGTCTTGAACAAGCCTAGGAGCCCAAAACCACCCTTGTGAGTTAAGTACGCTTGGAGGAAACCTGCTAAATTTATTGGAGTGCTTTGAAGTAGTGGGTAGGTTTACCTAAAATAATCAGAAGAGAATAGAGATGGCTAACTCTGAAAATATCCTTTTTAATGTTATCAAAATATAGGTAGCAGAGTAGACATAAAGATTCATGATCTACAAGAAACATCTGCATCCATTTTCTCACTATTTTTGAACAAGCGGTATCATTTCAAGAGGTTGTTTAGGAGGCTTTTATTAAATTGTAACATTCTGCCTAGAATGATCTTGCGCGGATTGACCTGGATTCATCTCACTTGCTTTACAGTCAGTGTTGGAAAGACAGGTTCCCTCTACAGTCCATGGAGATAAAGAGCTATCTCCAGAGAGGAATTAATCCCATTTTTCCTCAGACTCAAGTTTTAGGATGGACTTTATTAGTCATGGGAGGTGCCTCCCTCCACTGTCTGAAGAGATTATGGTTGTCTTAGACTAGATGTGCCATTTTTACATACTATAATTTAACATAATCCCACTTTTGGTGTTAGCAGTGAGACAGATTCTTTCCCCAAAAAGAAGTACTTTTCATATAATCATAGAATAGTTTGGGTTAGAAGGGACCTTTAAAGGTCATCTAGTCCAAACCCCCTGCAATGAGCAGGGACATCTTCAACTAGATCAGTTTGCTCAGAGCCCTGTCCAGCCTGATCTTGCATGTTTTCAGGGATGGATCTTCTACCACCTCTCTGGGCAACCTGTGCCAGTGTTTCGCCACCACCACTTTTGTCCTTAAGTATCTGTTAACCAGTCTGTTAAACAGTTTGCTTCCTCCAAAGTCTCCATCTGTTCTTCCTTCCAGTCCTCCCAGTCCACATAACAGTATAGTTGAGTGGGGCTAGGATGTGGTAGCACAGCAACCTGCTTCAGCGATATAGTGAAACATCATTCCTCCTTTGATCTGCTATTGCAGGATTGACTCAGGTGTTCGTAGCACTTAACAAATGACTTTTTATTAAATGGATGCACAAGTGAAAAAGGGAGGTATAAAGACAACTATGAAACTTGGAGTACATCTGTACTATGCAATTCCACAAAGATATTTGAACTTGCTCCAAACCCAGCAACACTTTAATGCTGGTTCAACACTGAAGCTGTTTATTCCTGTTATGTCTACTATGTCATTTCCAAAACCCAAGCACTGTGCTCCATGGTATAGTGCAAATGTGCTGCGTTAGTAGTACAAGGAACTACATGATGACATTGTATCCAAATATACAGACAATTCATGATAGTTAGGTGTAATGCAGATGTTGTACACAGATGACTCCCTAAATGGTTCCCATCCTCCAGAACCCACATCCAAATCATCTGCAATGTAATTTCACTCAAGTCAATAGAGATCCTGTTGAAGTCAATGGAGTTACAACAGAGATTAATTTCTCCCTTAAAGCTTTAATAACAGGAAATAACCATCTGGCTCTACATGTCTGCTTTATTTAATTTTTATAAGACACAGAATGACAGTATTTATAGAAAGACAGATGATTATTGTGCACTAACCAAGCATCTTTTCTCAAAACCAGGCTTTTCAGGAAGAGCGCATGCACACTTGTTTCACTTACTGATGTCTTTCTTCTTTTATAAATGTGGATGTTTTATATTATTGTGGTTGATGTTGGTAAAATCTCAGTTCTCATAATCCCTGTTGCATGCAAGTGATGCAATGCTTGAAACCTGCAACATTATTAAAAAAAATAAACAAAATAAATAAGCATTCATTCAAGGATCACATGCCCAGAGCAATGGAGTTAGCTTATTGTCTTTCTGCATCATTGCCTTCTCCGTTTTGTGGAAATGAAATTGATTTGCCAAGTCTTGGCATATGAAAGAGGCATATTTGCTCACAGGTATTCAGCTACATGGGTTCATACTAATATTAGTAGAAGTTGTATAGCTAGATCCCCACCGAAAACACAGA
>JMFS01092890.1:0-14678 GCA_000699545.1 Podiceps cristatus | reverse complement strand
TGGTCTGGTTACCGTGTGGGGTTAAACCACGACAGCCATCACGTTGGTCAGTTAGCTGAAATGCTTCTCAGCAGGCTGGGAACGACACCCACCACCGACAGTGGATGTGGGGAGCTGCACCCCACCATCACCTAGAGGACAGGCAGAAAGGGAAGATACTCATGCTCTAGAGCTTGTATTTACTACTCACCGGCTTGCCGCTAGGAAGTTGTACCATATTCCAGACTTCAATGTTTTTCAAACCGTCCCCTTCATCATGCAATGAGAGGCGTATGGTGACAGATTTTGCAGTTGCTTGCAGAATTTCCTCTCACTGATGTCATTTCAATGCAGAACTAAACCACCTGTGGATGTGTCCACTGTAGCTGTGGTGTTGCTTTATGTCCCCGACAGTCCAGCCACACAGCAGGACTGAAGGCCAGCCAAGGAATCAAAGAGAAACAATGGAAAAATCGCGCCATTTTTTCCCCCATCAGAAAACTTTATAGTAAATTTACTTTCCAGTTAAGGGAAATCACGGTGCTCTGTAGTACCCTGTCAGGAAGTACGAAATCGGATGTGCTATCAGCAAAGTTTTGATTTTCTTTGAATGAGATGATACTAACCTGTACAGTTAGCTCAGTCAACAATGTAGAAATTTAACATTGTTTAGATTTAATCACATTTAATTATTTTCTATCCTATATTAAGAACACAGTTCTCCCGGGCCGCAGGATTGTTTTTCCATTTCCAGAGCTCTCCTCCATCCAGCACACGCAAAGGTTAAGACCCTTCCCTTTCTCCTCATGTGCCTTAATCCTGACGGACTCCGGGAAGCGAGGTTTCCACGGCACCATTTTGTGCCACTGCCACCACGGCCTCCCACACAGAGGGGTGCCAGGGCACGCGCTGCACTCCCAGCCCGCGTAGCTGCTGCAACGGTCCCCAAGGCGGGTCAGACAGGCGCAAACTGGAATAGTTCTCATCTTTCACGGACGCCAACCCGCCTCCCGCTTCAGAAAACTTTATAGTAAATTTACTTTCCAGTAATGGAAAGGCTGTCAAGGTAGCATTTAAATCATCTGCATTCCCCACTTTTCTCTTCCAACTGGTATTCCGGTTCATCTTTTCCTGCAGGTTTTAGAAACAACTACAATATTAAATTGATTTTCTATTAAAAGGCATTGTATTCTCAGAGTTAAATTTCTATTATAATTCAGTTTTATTTTGGTTTGGTCTGTGGACATGACAATGGCTAACCCAATTCTCTTTTGTAGATCATATTAGATGAATCATAGATGAAGATGATAAGTTTCCTAGGCTGCTGAAAGTGAAATAGAATTTCAGATGTAATACCTTCTTCTAGAATTCCTTCTAGAATACCTTCTTCTAGAATATTAATACCTTCTTCTAGAAGGTATTAATGCTTAGATGACTACTGAACAAATATTTGCAATAAATTCTAAGAAACTGCACTGCTGAAGGAGTAGTGAAAACTAAGATACTGTTCTTCCAGATTGTTCTACATGTATAATATCAAATAAGAAGCCTTGCTCTGACATCTACAAAACATTGTATAACAGTATGAAATCCCGGCGCTGATGATTCCCACCCACTGAAATGCCCAATTCCTCCCATGCTTTTTTGCATATTCCCCCCCCCCCCCCCCTGCTTGCTCCCCCCCCCCCCGCCTAGTTGGCTGAGCCATCTAACTACCATCCTGAAGTGTCTGTTTGTTAGCTTCTGTGTCCCTTGGGGCATAAGAATTTTTATTTCTAGTAAGAATTTTTATTTCTCCTCTATTTTTTCCTTTCTTATTCCTGACGAATGGCATATTCTCTAGTTTTAAAAAAAAAAGTGAGATAAGGAAGACTAATTAGTCAAGTGACTTCAAAGTAGACTTGAAAAATTTAAAGTACATATGCTCTACATTATAAAAAAAAATCTAGAATAGATCAACTGGCTAAGTTATTTTGTACTGACAGTACTACAAAAACTCATTTTACAGAAATAAAATCACAGTTTCGCAGTGTAATGAAAAAGAAAAAATAAAGGTTGGCCAGAAATATCAACAACATATGCTTTTCATGAAGAGCTTACTGCAGGAACCATCTTGTCCCCATGAGTAAGTATTTACTCATCCTTGGTAGCAGATATATATGCCTACTTGTCCTGAAACTTAACATTGAAGGCCAAATTAAAAGGATGTAATACATCATGTGCTGAACAAAACAGAAATTATCCATATAAAAAGTTTATTATTGAAAAGACTCTTAAGAGAATGCCAACATTGATTGGAATTGACTCCAGGTTATTGACTCTGCTGATTACTTGGAAGGTTTTAAGTTAATTCAGCGGCACTTCGCTTTGATGCAAAGGAGGTACGATGCAAAACCGAAACCAGAGTAATCGACTTTGACAGAGAGAAGACATCAATAGGAGCAACCAATAACAAAATAAACTGTAGTTCTAAGCGATGGCTAATCAAACCTAAGAGGATTTACCTAATTAATCTTGTGTTGCACAGCCATCCACATTGCTTTTCCATCCAACCCATATTGTAACTACTCACTACTTTTAGCTTTCTAGAAACAAGGGACATACCACGTAACAAGCTAAACAGTGTTACCTATTTTTGAACTGGTTTACTGTACTACTGTGTAAGCAGTTGGCTAATGCACTGCAAAAATAGTTCCCGAGCGCCAAACTGTTTGGAATTAGTTTCTTTTTTAAATCACAAACCAAAGGGTAACAGTAAACATTGATTATTTGGATAGCAGCATTTGCTTTTAGAAGGGAACCTCTTTCTTAAAGGAAATTGTGGAAAAAAGAACCTTATGCCTGCATACTTCATAATTGGGTTTGAGTCCACCAGAGAAAACATACGGGCTAACAGAAGTGTATTGTCAAAGAAACCCCAATGGTTACAGTTTAAAGGCTGTTCGAACTGATAAATTTAAAATACCTGACAAAGAAGCTTCAGAATGTGGCAGGTGTGTGTCATGTATAGTTTTACTGTCTAAGTAAAGCAAACATATGAAGAGATTAAAAAAATAGATTAAGTGTTTTATAAGCTCCTGCTAGCCTACACTAGCCAGCTGAAGGCTTTAAATAATTTAATCCCTTCAGCAACTGCCAGTCCCAACTGCAATACTGAAACAAGGTCTGAATTCAGTTTGAAACCAAACAGGTGCAGTCTAATACTGCTCCCTTAATTCAGCTACTGATCTATGTTTATGCTTGTAGAGGACAGCATATTCTTAAATTCACCATGGCATTAATTAAATTAGTCTAAGTGCCTCTTGTTTTATCCCATCTTCTACTATCAAATTTACCTCAGACAGTACTCTGTTTCTTTCCCCTCCCCTCCAGAAATGCTCGTCATGCCAGATGGAAGACAAAGAGTTCTTAAAAAGCTTTTAGAATAGATTCTTCTTTATATAGAACATCTAAAAATACAAAATAAACCAGGGAAACTGAACAATATAAAACATTTAATACTGATTTTATTAGCTTGAATTTTAATATTTGGAAGTGGGAGGAGGTACATAAAGTTAATGGCGAGCAAAGTCTCCAGTGGCATATCACCACTTGTCCTTGGTCTCTTTGGATAATCTAGGCAATTTAAATTGCATCTGACACAAATAAGCTAGTTCTTATTTTTATATGCTAATTATTTTTACCAATGTTTGCCAGTAGCACAAACTAATGCGTACTGCCAAAATTCACCAGCAAAAGGAGCCAGAGTAAAAAAGCAGCACTACTGTGAAGCTCCTACTAACCATAGCAGGGATGGGGTTTTCCCCGCTTCTCTTTCAAGTCAGGGACAGTTTAACAAAGCACAAGGAAACGCTGCTCAGTATCCTACTTCCCACCGAAGCGTAAAGGCTAACCTATAGTCTTCTCCAATCACAGGAGGAGAGAAGAGGAAACATCCCACCGCCTTACTTCTTTCACTGGCCCGCAGAGCTGGAAGAGGAGACAACTCAAGGCACAACTTCCTTTCCTTTCCTTGCAGCCTGGGGCATGCTCATACCTGGGATGCATACGGAGAGTTTTCTCTCGAGCAATTAAGCATCCTGTTTGGTATATGCAAATGAGAGGGTAGCATTACCTTTTAATGCAATCTTAATTCAAAATTTTTGCATGCTTCCATAGTAAGGCACTGGAGTATGGAAGCCAGCTCAGAGAACAGATCACAGTTCAATGTCATTTGATCAATCAGTCCTATAATATGCCATGTAAGTGTCATGCATGCATGAAAATGAAAATAGATTAAATGAACGCTAAACCAAAATATTTTCTTAAAACCCAAGCTGCTCAGGTATTAATAGCTAAAAAATGCAAAGATTCCCAATCATAAGAAGTCTTGTGACTACAAGAGAAAGCAAACTCTGATGCACCAGCACAGGTTTGAATTTCCAATAATTCTATTAGCATGTGGATGAACAGTACTCTTAAATATATTAAAAGTATCTTTGAAATCAGATAGAACATGATTATTTCCACAGGTTTGTATATACAGAATGCAACTTTTAATTACTAAGCAACACCTATTCTTTTGGTTAAGTGAAGTAGTATAGGCATCATACATTCTCTGTTTTAAAACTGAATGCATTGAATTGCACATTTTTGTTTAATAATTCATCTAATGTTGATGTAATACAGTTTTACTACCATTTACAGTGTGTTCTCTGATCACACTTGTACTTCAAAGCACTAAGAGAATGAATTTTTGGAGCACAGAGAGCAACCCCAAGTGAATTCAGAGCTAGTGATATGTCTCTGCCAGTTAGCTTATACAAACCTGACATTTAGAATTCAGGTTCAAAACCATCTATTCCAGGATTATGACTTTTGAAAGAAGGAAAAGTGAGGAGGGCAGAAAATTTACAAAAGACAGATTGCAGGAAGGCTCAGCCAGTGATAATCTCTGTATTCTATTAACAAAACCTAAGTAAAAGTTTTAATTCAAAAATCCCTATATAAGAAATAACTTAGGATATTTAGGATATATCATTTTAGTCCTGTAAGAATGTATTTACATGAAGAATTTTTAGTCACATGAATAATCACTGCCTAAGAATTCCCAGTGTAATCTTCTGGGATTAAGAGTTTGCAGAATCAGACCTTTGTTAAGTACTTGATAAACGTGATGCTAATTGATGCTCAAAAAAACCCCAAAACAATCTAAAAAAACCCCATGGCATTGCAGTGGTAAAATACTATACTACTCCATGGAGTTTGGAAGAAAAAGTAGTGCTTTTCTGAAGACACTCACTCCCAGAGGTAGCTGGTATGAGAAGGTGTGTGAAAGCTACCATGACATAGACCTGGAAACTGGAGCAGTTAGCCAGGCATCCGAAGATCTCAATAATAAATAGTGGGTTAGTTTAAATTCCAGTCTGGGTGGTTTTAAAGTTCACTTCTTGTTGTCTTTTCTAAAACAGTTGCTCGAAAAACCCAATTAAACTAATCTATTTTTCAAGAACAGCAAGATGTAGGGGAAAAAACAAACAAACAAAACCCGCAACCAAACCAACCAACCAAAAAACCCCAAACCAAACCCACAACAACAACAACATACAAACAGCTAGTGTGAAATTTAGAAGAGATTCCTAAGAGCTGCCGCTTTGATCAGAAGGCATTGCAGCCTTTCCCTTCTGTCTTGTAGAGATTTAAATGGGGGATAGAGCCATCTTGCTCCTCTTGCCCACCCTCTTTCTGGCAGTGTTTGTCCCCAGGTGTACATAAATAGTAGAATAACGTACAATACTTTTTCTTGCCTATTGTGTGAAGGGTTTGCAATGTTCCTGGCAGCTGTTATATCACCCGATGCACAAAAGCCAGGCAGAGTCTGGCCTCCCAATGAAAGCACCATTCCAAATATTTTTTTTCCTGTTAACCCACTTCTGCTTTATTTTGTTGTTGATTTGTCTGCAGAAAAGCACTGATACAAGACAGAAAACAATGCTACTTAGAATCATAGAATCATAGAATGGTCTGGGTTGGAAGGGACCCCAAGGATCACAGAGTTCCAACCCCCCTGCCACAGGCAGGGACACCAAGCTCCAGGCCTGGACCTACACAAGGTTGGCCAGGGCCCCATCCAACCTGGCCTTGAACACCTCCAGGCATGGGGCATCCACCACCTCTCTACTTGCTAGAGGCAGGCACGATCCTGAAAAACACAGCCTAACTTTTCCTCGAAGTTGGTAGAACTACTATTCTAAGGTACAGTACTACTGACTTGCAATGCTTCTGCTAGTCAGGTCCGGGGAAAACGCTGAAAGACGCTGCCAAGCTACCATGACACCGTGACAGGGAAAACCATCCAAACCGGCCCCCATGCACGCTGCTTGGCTATACTGCATAATGTACGTATCCTTTACTTGTACCAGGATTAGTTCACGAAAGCCGTTGTCTTATCATCTAAACTGGAATCGCTTAGTGGAAGCAAGGTGCTTCGGCCTTTATTGTTCCTTGGATGAGCAACATTTGGTCTATGTTCAGCCTTTACTTGGAAGGCGTCTCAGCCTGAGAAGAGTCAGAACAATTTAAGATTACGGGGGTAAGAATGCCCTGCCTGCCGTTGTACTGTATCGCTCCTGGACACATTTGTCAGTATTTTGGACTGTAAAAATTTCTATGGGAGCCGACAAGACTTCTCTAGAGATTCCCGATTTCATGACAGATTTCTGCCACAAACCTCCACAGAGGAGGAAAAGTTAACGTTAAAAGAATACCTCTTGCACTCAGGAGAGAAAACGGTTAGCTTTCTGTTAGCTCTTCGTTACTGTGAGAATTCATTCCAACGGCAAGCAGCAGCCCCCCTGTTGTCAAGTAACTGTAAGTGATACGTAGTAAGTGATATACAGACCGTAAGTAGTGGTAGATCCGGAACTGCATTACCGCAACGGAAGGTATTACACCAAAGATTAACCTAAGCTGTGCAACTTTGCACGTTAGCGTGGCCCTGGAGCCTGCAGCTCCTGGTCAACATTAATGGATGTATGATGCAGGACACCCAGGATGGGGATTTGCTCGTTAGACTGTTTTGGGTATAAAGTATCATCGATGATATCAGCTAACCCTCCGCACAAACCCTTACAGTTTCCTCTCACCGTGACACAGCTCACCAGATAGTTACTACATATATAACTTTCAGCAGCTGACTAGTATCGCAGCCTCTCTATATGGACACGGGTGATCACTCTGAATCTGTCCTGAGACCCATCACACAGTGGCCCAGTGGCTCTTGTCAGTGCTCTGGTCTCAGCCCAGCCAAGCCCACCTACCACGCTGCAAGCTGCAAAGCCCCGCTAAGAAACCAGCAGAAACTTTCTGAAAGAATTCTTGGTCACTTGCAAAGCGTGGCACAGTAAGGAAAACTTCAAGTACTTAAAATATAATTTCATAAGTATCCTTACTATTACTAGTACTTAGGACTATTATTCCCCCCCCATTTTTCCCTGAAGCTCATTTTCTAATTTTTTCTCTTCGGCATTTGTACTCAATTCTATTTCACATTGTGTATGAAGGGTTTTAATTACCTTCTATTTTGGAGCACTAAAAGATTCTGAATCATCCCACCTTCTGGGAGATTAGTAAATCCAGTGATTACCAACAAAAACGCTGCTGAATGCCTATTATCCATGTTAATTATTCAATTTAAAAATATGCTGGAGCCATCAGCAGGACACTTCCATTTCATGGTTGAATAGAAGAAAAAAAATCTTTCAAAATTGCTCTGAAGTGATTCTTTTAAAACTTGTTTTTCAGAGCTAATCTTTCTCCTGTACCTACATGCTGGCACAATAAATGTATACATGGAGGCCAATGGGTGTAGCAGCCCATGCAGAAATCATTCAGTAGATACGGAGGCTTGTCTTGAACACTCCACTAAGATGAAGCCCTCATTTGTACCCATTTTTTTCCTTTCTGCATGTGTTTTGAGTTGAATACATTTTGTTTCTGCCTAACCTTTTTAGACACAAGGATGCTGCCACATGTGTTAGTATCGTGACTCTTTTCTTGTTTCAGTATTTTAAACAAGTATTTATCATGAAGAGAAACTTTAGCCTAATCAGGCTTAGGACCATCAGCAATTCAGAGTCTTTAGAGCGACTTCTCCTCTTTCTAGCACTTCTGTGCTTCAACCTTTATTTTTCTTCCAGTTCTTCATCTTGATTTGGCATTCAGAGTGCCTATATGCCCCCTTATTGTCTGGCTACAGGCTGAAATGGGTTGATCGACTAAGCTGGCGAGGAAACCCAGCAGCAGTGGGAGCAGCCTGGACGGAACCCTTTCCTAATGGGTACGAACAACACAGCCAAAGCACTCAGGGAAATACGCTTCCTCCTACGTCTTTCAAGCTGGTCTTAAATTCATATATGCCCTCATACTTCATCACCCTGGCAAATTAGGCTACTCCAAAACTCCTCCAAATCCTACTAATAAAAAAAAACGGGTGCATTTAAAAGGAACCTCTCATTTCTGGGATCTGTTTGTGGTACCTGTGGAACAAGCGTTAGGCAACATACAGTTGTTTGCCAAAACAAGTAATTTTGAAATTAGCTAACGCAACAAGCACCACTACATGAAGATCTCACATTTCCTGTCTGAGGTTGCCATCACCAGAACGTTTACCCACTATAAATGCTCCAGAAGGCAGGAGTTGAGCAGAAAATGCACCTGGAGGTATACTTGGATTAGGCAACAACTCACAAGGCTTGCCTGCCTTTTATACTTTCAGATGGATTTTCAAGAGGACTTGCAAATAGAAGTCACCATAGGACAGTATCTACACTTACCCTGTTTCAAGGAAAGATAGGAGCAAACGGGTGTTTTTCCAAGAGATGGCGTAAGCAGAAAGCCTGTCAGTGCCTCGGAATTCCAGTTACGGTCTCTGCCCATCCTACCAGCAAGAGCAACGTGGATGTTAACATACAAAATGGGCTTTGGGGAACAGAGCTGTACGTGATGCAAATGAATGGGCCAGAGATTACCATTAAAGGGGCCTGTCAGACATAGTTGTATACGTATTTTTATACATACATATATAAATATACACATATGCTTCAAAATATGAAACAAGGATGAATATATAAGCTTCAGACTTTCTATTTTCAGGTGCATTAACAACTGCTGTACAGACACAAAAAGCCAAAAAGGTTAGACAAACAACTATATGCAACTTATGACTTCGTATGAAAGAACTGTGTCTGCTGCCTGGCTAGGGACCAGGCTTTCCCTTGGGGCTAACTGAAGAGGTTTCTGCTCCCTATTTATTTCTAGCCAAATGCAAAAGCTGTGACTTCAGCAGACCACTTCAACCCTTACAACCGCACTTGTTCAGATCAACATAGTCGTATCCTTCATTGGGTCGCTCTGCACCTTTGTGCGGCTAGCATGGACAAAACCCTGGTGCTCCATGGAGAAACTTCTCCGTATAAAATAAATTGCTCTTCCCAGTCCAACCTGAGAATGATTGTGCTCAACCTTCAGTATCAGACTTGACAGGTGAGAAGACCAGTGTTCGGCAAAGCCACCCACCCACCAGCTTCACGCAAGCTCAGGTCGGCCGATAGGCAGCATTTCTGTTCTGTCCTAGCCAAAGCAGGGCACAGAAAAGTAACGTAAAATCCAAATAAATATTTAAAAAACCCTTAAGCATTCTTTTTACATTACCGTTTCCATCCCCATTTGCTTTTCTCAGTTGCTTAACTTAAAAAAAAAAAAAAAAAAAAGCAATTTTCAATCCAGAGCCACTGTGTGTGTGCACGTAGAGGCCTGACACACCTCCGTGACTTGTTTTTATGGGAACTGCACAGCAGTCCTTGTGTTGCCTCAGTAACAACTCCTACACTAGGATACTTGAGGAAACCAGGGCACAATTTAATGAGTACCATGGCACCTACTCTGTAGTCCTAAAGCTACTTCAGTAGTGTCTGGCAGGAGGCTGTTTACTTCTTACCTTGACATTTACAAAGAGAATATGAAGTAGACTCTGTTACCCATGACACATGTGCAAATCCCGGTGCTGCACAGAGCAATGTGACACAGATGCTGGCACAAATTGTATGAGAGAAATGGCCAGACTGTGCCTATTGGGTTTGGAGTTTTTTCCTCGATATCTTCTACATCTTTTTGGTTTGTTTTTTAATCCTGTCTGAATTCAATTTATTAAATCAAACATTCTGTAAGGAAGACAGAGAAAATTTAATAAAGGGGGAGAAGGAAAGAAAAAAAATATTCTTCTGAGCCTTTAGAGAGCGTAGGGAAGATCCTGCAAGGAAAATAGCCCAGCTCAGTACCCACTAGACTAGTGAAGTTTTAGAGTTCCCAAACCACACTCTGGATTCCATATGCTGACTCGCTGGCGGAGCTAGCCCACAGTAAAGAACGGGTGAGCTGCGAGCATACCATCGGTAGCAAAGACAGCAATGAAAAAAGCAGGACAGATGCTTTACAAATAGCAGAGATGGATGTGATGGGATTCTCAAAAGCTGGTAGGGGAAGTTTAAGAAGTAAGCAAGTCAACAAGCTAATACGCCTTCTGCTGGTTTTACCTTTTTGCTCTTTGTAATTGGAAGCTTGTTTATAAAAGCTGTTGATTTCTACTCAAACAGCCTGGAGATGCCATACCAGTCTGGACCGAATGCCTTTTTATTCTCCCCCTAACCCACCCACCCCCTTTTTTTTTTTTCTTTTTTTCTTTTCTTTTTTCCTTTTCTGGTCAGGAAACAGGCAAAGGACGCAGGCCAGAGAGCCAATTCGATAATGACTTTGTGATTTTTTTTCAAAGATAGCCAGTTCCTAGAAGGATCTGAAGGGTCAATAGCTGTCAAAAATACAATTTGCTCTGGAACAACTACTGCACCTCTTCACATTTTTAGAGTAATTGTTAGGGACAAGAAGACATTATTCTTGTAATTAGGGGACAAATGCAACAGTCTACAGGATCCGACAGATCTGATGTGCAGAAACCAGCGTTGCACTTGGAACAAGATGGCCACCTCACATAAACTACAACCCCATTTTGCAGCCAAAGCTCTGCACATGACCACGAGTGATTCTTTAAAGCAGCCCACTAGTAAGATCTTCGTAAGCTTTACAATTAACTTCTCTAGGATCAGAATTTAATCCAAAGACAAGGACAATCTAAGGAAAAGAAATAAGGATCCAACGGTCAATATGAAATGATAGCCATGCGGAAAGCACAAACTCTCCAGATGGTGAGCTTGGACTTTTTTGTTCCTTTGATAAAGATGACCCCAAGTTCGGCTGTTGTTTATTTTTATAGTATTTTTCAAATTACGCTCCAGTTTCAAGCATTTGTTACTCTTTAATTAGAGATGAATGTGACTGTAAATGTCAGTGCTGATTCAAGAGCGCCTGCAGCTTGAAGGAGGGAATTCCTTCCATACAGAGACGGGCTTGGATACATTGAAGATTTTAGCTTCAGTCTTACAATTTTTTATTAACAAAATTGGAGAGAGAGGGGAGGGTGATTACTCTTTCCTACAGTAATAACTTTGTGAACTGGTGATGCTCCCTCGAGCACTTGGCATCTGCTTTAGCCTATGGCAGGTTTCATTCTTGCATATTTTGACACTGCATTCTAAACATTATTTCAGACATTTTTTTCAGTATGTGCTCTTTTTTAATAGAAACAAACTGCATTACTCCCTAAAAAGAATTACTCAGAAGGCCAAGTAATGAGATCTCCTCTTTACCCCCAGTACTAAAAAAGCTGCGCAACTCATATAAAGGATATTCCATAGTTACTTGCAAGTATTGATTGTAGAAAAGTAACATAAACCTTTCTGTGATTTTTATCATTTTATAAGTACCTACGTATTTCTTTAACTTTCTCTTCTCAGAATATAATAGGGAAATATATTTAATCAAAATCTTTCGGAAATACAAAAGAAATTACTTTAATTGAATCCTACGTATTCAAATAATATTTTGTGAATTCAGAAAAAATATTATCCCTAAAGTAAAAGGTAAAATAGTTTCTCTCAAAGGAGTTGCTTATGTTTCATTCCTCCTTCTTACATTATTGGAATTTCTCAGTCATTTGTTGTTCACTGTCACTCAGATGTTTTACTGAAATAGATGGCGACACGACCAGAAAGCTGTCAGATGGCTCTGAGATAACATGCCAAATCACCTTAGATGTACGTGACTTACGTGCCATGTTCGGTAACCATTCAGTTTATTTTCTGTAACCCCATGTCAAGTAACCAAAATATGATTAAAATGTATAAGCAATACCCAGAGTATACAAAAACAACAGCATCAGCCCAAACCGTTCCTAAGGTCTGTCTGAACTAAATTGTATTTTAACATTATGAAATATTTTAAACAGATGGGGGGGCTGGAATGTACTTCCAGATTCAGGACTGAAATTGCCTTTTCACCCAGACACCTAATATCTGGGTTTTATAAATACCTTTGTTTAAGTTGTTACCATCATGTGTTATACGGCCTCATTTTTAATATGAGTTATATAAAAATCGGTATGAATGAAATACAGCTGAGAAAGAGAAATGGCAGTTGTTTCCTCAGTTTTATATATGCATGTAGATACCCTTATAGACATTTTAAAAGCTGTATAGACATTTAAAATGTATTTAATCTAACTAGTTAGTTCTCTCAGATAGCAGTACTTCTGTTTGAGTATTAATGACAGATGCTTAAACTTTTAAGTACAAAGGAAAGGGATAAAACAAGCCTTAACAGTCCTTAATCCATAGTATTCTTCTGAGGATTTTGGAAAGATAAGTAAATGTGTTTTCAAAATTTCTCACAACTGTACTATATTTAAAACAGTGGCATTTTTCCTTATTGCTTCTTCATATTAAGTTAGATTTCTCACAGCATTCTCACTTTTCTGGTGCAAACAGCAGTGTTTTCCCCTACAGACTTGAATATGTTCAGAAATTAAGAGATCTGTAATGATTTGGTAAACAGCTTAGGCATGGTTCTTTAACACTTAGGAGAGAGAGCTAGCTTCTGCTAGAAAAATGTAGAAAAGATCATGAATTTCTAAACATATGAATTCTCAAAGCAGACCTGAAAAGGAGAGTAGCAAAAGGAAGGAATAGGATTCATTAGGAAAACCAGTGGAAAAATGTAGCAAAAGGGTATTATAAAAATGAATCATACAGCAAAGGAAGAAAAAAAGCAAAGTGGGAGGATAAAGATACCACTGGAAAAAAGGACGTTGAGCTAGATACCATACACAATGCATTAAGTCTTCTAACTACTCTAACACAACCAGCTAAACCTGCCATCTTTCAGCTTTTCTAAATACAATTACATCCTTTGGCGAGCAAATAACTTGCAAGACACTGTTACGTGCCATCCTTTAGTCGATCACACATGCACGCTGTCAGTCCTGAGCTTAGCAGGCTCCCTGAACGTTCGTCTTCGGTACGCCAACAAGGCAGCAAGTTACCACGTGCCTTTCAACAAGACTTGCCTGCCCCTCTGTAACACCAGCCGCTGCTGGCCACTTCCACGCTGCTGCCGTGCCCTTGGTCTCACCGGCACGTAGGCACATAGAGCTCCCCGGCTCTGCATTCCCAGACAGACAGCACCACAGCATACTACGTTATTTCTCGCTTGCACCCAAAAGGAATTAAGGGATAACTTCTCTGCTTATCTGGGGGATGATGGGATAAAGGAGGTTCCTGAAATTAATTTCTTAGTAGTAACAAAGTTAATGTAGTAAAAGTCTGTAACACGACATAGAAATGGATTCTGTTCTCCCTAATTATTAGGATGGAGACGTGATGCTCTTTAGCCATGCAACGTTTCTATCAGGAGACAGCAACAGGAGTTTCAGAAGCTGTGTTAGAGCTGAAGTGCACAAAAGCCTTAGCAGCAGCTTTGTCAGACTGCGTTGACATAGATCCATGGGCTGAACTCCTTCTGCTCTGACAGACCAGCGATTCTTAACAGGGTATATTTCACTAAGGAGCATGAGCACATATTGCAAAAAGTACATTTTCATGTTTAACCCACAGCAGGTCCAGCGTGTTATATATGCATACAGCTTTGTGAGAAAGTCCCCTGGTACTTTTAGAGTCCAAACTACCACCCAAAGGCATGTTTCCACCATTCTGTGAAAACAATTACTGCTAAATTGTTTCAGATCTGCTGGCAATATGTTTGGAACTGGGAAAGCTGCAGTTGTTGCAATGGCTGCTTGGATTTACAAGGTAATTAGGATTGACAATATTCCCAATCCTACTGTCACGTTTGAGTAGATGGCATTCCCAAACTGTGCTGGGATACATACATCCTTCCGTGCTCATAATTTCTAATGAATTACAGAAATAAAAAGGAAAGTTGTGGGATTCATTCAATTTGGCTTAAATTTGCATTGAAATTCTGTTTCTCCTGCAGTGGAATGGATGCATACTTCTGATACACCACAGCTCTCCTTCTGTTGCTTCAGGGAACAAAACCAGGACAAACTGGCTTCAGAAAGACTGAACGATGAGAAATAAAGGCAGATCATTTCTGGTCAAGGAACAAACAAATACAATAAAAATCCATGGTGTGCTCATTTTTGGGTTAAATTATTGCAGACCATTACTTTGGGGGTAATTTGACATACACATGCACACATATACTGGTAGCCTTCTATGACGGGGCTACAGCGTTGGTGGACAGAGGGCAGC
>KL278127.1:19971-33442 GCA_000699545.1 Podiceps cristatus | reverse complement strand
TTTCAATTCTTAGAACCACTGCTAATGAGCAGCAATGGGAAAGAGCATATTTCTGGAATCATCTGGGGCATCTGGTGATAAATAGCACTTCTGCTTGCCAGGTACAGGACTGCAACAAGGTTTTTGGCCTCTGTGATGTAAATTACTAGTGTCAGAGGGTATCTGAGCTGTTTACTGATGTGTTTCCAAGTGCTTGAACAGCTCCATAAATAGTCTTTTTTTTTTTTTTTTTTTTTTATTTGTTGAAGATACATTGAGACTGCTTCATACAGTCACTTCTTTCAGCTGCTGTTGTGGGGTAGATTTCCATATTACCTGCACAGATAAACTCTGTATGCAGAGGAGGGTCAGATTTGGGATCTAAATGCTTAGGTAGGCTGCTTGTTGATGTGGAATACTTTTAAGACAGTGGTTCTGAAGAATCTTTTTTCTTTCCTTATTTTATTCAGTGAGACTTAGCAAACAAAAAAAAAAAAGTGCAACACTGACAAACAATAATTAGCAGTGTATGAAGAACTGAATTGTCTTACTGATGCTTAGTTTCTGATAGTGGTGTAGGGTGCCAGAACCTGCTGTGAAGAGCAAAACGAGGAATGCCCCCTGCTTAATTGTCTTGAAACAGAGAGCTCCGTAGACAAGACTTGAATTAAAACTCTTGTCAGATAGATGTGTAAGTGATTTTGGGAACAGAAGCCAGAACCAAGATGACTGTTGTCCTAGGTCAATTCCTAGTAACACCACCTGATGTTCATTTCCTGCCTCCTTCTCCCTCGGCTTTTTCTTCCCCCTCTGTTTCGCTGGGCCATTTTTGCAAATGATTACCATTCTCCAAAATGTAACAGCTTCAGCGAAAAGCAGAGCGTGCCCCTTAGGAATTTGATCATTCTTACAAAATGGCTGGAGTGTCCACAGGCAGAGAAGAAACCAGAACTTGAACCTCCCAAACCGTGAGTAAGTGCTTTGGGCAATGAGCATCTGAGGTCCTGTTTTGTACAGTGCTGCACCACTTTTTCCTTGCTGGGCATTGAGCAAAAATAGCTGTGGCTGCTGTCTCTTACGTGAATGGAACACCTATCAGATGTTTTTTTGTACATCCCACGTGGGTCTATGTATGATGTAACCTTGTGTGGCTTTGTTCTGCCAAAATGGTGGCAGTTGTGGTGGTGCACACCAAGTGGGGTTTTAAGCACGTATTGCTTTTCCTGATGAAAACAGAGGCACCCTTTAAGGAACAAGAAGTCCTGCATTTCAAGGATTGCCAGTTTGGTCGTGCTTCCCCCAGCTCTCCTGTGTTAGTTCTCTTCCAGGAGGAGGGGTAAAGACTATGAGAATGATTGCGAATAACCCTTCTTTCTTATTTTGTGTATTCTTTTAATGAAAAACTGAGGAAAAGCAGGAACAAATTATAAATCCTTCGTAACCAGCAAGCAAGGAGAAAGGAGGAGTTGTTGACTTGTAGGGTGATGTCACCTGAACTGAAACACTTCTGTTATTTTTTGGACATTTTGACAGTGACCTTTGAGAAACAACCTTAACTTGGTTTGTACCAGGCAAAAAGGAAAAAAGAAGAAAGGAAGTTTTGCTCTTCTGCTTGGACTGTATCTAGGCATTGTGAAGTATTGTTTTTAATTATACTCTTCTTTCACCTCAGCAAACTATGTAAACACCATCAACTAAGCTTTCTAATGTCTAGTAACATTGGAAAGTACTCTTTCTGCTTTACAGATGGTTTCCTGAGATAGTGGAAAGAAGCATAACCACAAAAGAATTTGAATCAGACTTTGGTTCTGCTTTCCCTGTAAGAAATGCTAGAGAGGAAGCTCCACCGATATTTAAGGGGACCAAGCTGGCTAAAATTTAGGAATGGGGAGTAGAGGAGAAAAGGGACAGAGAAAGGAGATTTGATGGTTCAGAATAAGGGTGGGGACTCCTAAGAGCTCCTACTCTGGCCATGGGATTTTCCATTACTGCTCTATCTGAGTGGGAGGCAACAATGAGCCTAAGCTTTTAGATTTACCAGTGTCTATCAGTTACATCTTCAGAGATGAAATCCAGGAACACTGTCCCTCTTACTGTTTCAGCCTGCTAGTCGCTACTTGTGGAGCCTTGAGCTAGATTTGGCAGGCAGTTTTATTTTGGTAATAGTATCATAATAAAAGAATTATAAATTTTAGGTAAAAGAGGTATTCATTTCTTTAAGAGCCAGTACTAAAAGCCTAGTTTTGGTGGATTTCACTTAGGCTGCACTTAAATCACTGAGCTCAGAAACTCTTCTGAGCTATTTGCCTGATAACTTTTTTTGGGAGTTTTCAGTTTACAGTTCTTCAGACTTTGCAGGGAGTAACAGTAAGACAAAAATAAATTCCTCTTCTTCCTGTGATTAAAAAGCATATTGCAACAATTTTGTTGAGGGGTGATCTTCCTAATGCTTCGCAGCAGAGACTTAAAACTGAAGATATTATGTCTTGAATGTCAGAGATGTGCTTTTTAGCTCTTGTAATGAATTTAAAGTATTAATGTCAGTATTTCTTAACTTTTGCCTCACTTTGCAGCTTTGATTAGTTCAAAACATTTTTGAATGATACTTTTTCGTGTATTTGTATATGTAAAGGATAATTAAACTTAGGCCTCATAAGAGTAGGCCTGATTAGATAATTTCTGATCAATTTGCAAATGCTGATTCCCCACCGCCACCCCATTTATGGTATAACTTGTCTTTCAACTGATTTTCAGAAGTAAAGCCTCTCAGGGCGTTGTGCTGATTTGAAATTCCTTATTCCTTATGAAATCTTGTCCTCTGTGTCAGAAAGAAAAGGTAAAGGAAAGATACCTGTATGTTGGAATGGGCTGAAGTGTGTGTGTGTGCTGGCAATATAGACAGAGCTAGACCTTCAAGAGAGAAGTTTGGGAAGGTGGCAACTTTTAAAAAGCTTCCATAATCAAGAGTGAAAGACTGGGGTTTTTGTAGCTGTTCTTTCACGGTTTTTTGCTAATGCTTTTTTGATTCCCATTGTTTTTGTGGAAAACCACCGGGGCACATGAGTGTACTTACATGGAAACTTTCTGAAGTATTATTAAAATTGCAAGTGCAATTAAGTCCAGAGAAGAATCTGAAGTTAATGTGTATATAGACGTGCCATATATTAGAGTGATTTGTTGTTTATTTTATGTTTGGAATGGAAGGCTTTTACTGTAAATTTCTGTTGAACATGGTATTTAGTTTACCAGTTTGAACACTTAATCAGTTTTCATTTGGGTTATGCTCCTGTGTTGGGCTTAAAGCAATACAAGCTAATAAAAAAAAAAAAAAGCCAAACACACCTAATACAATTTTTTTTTTTTTTTTTACAATTAACACCTGAGTTTGTTGAACTTTCAATTGGTAAAAGTATGCTTTGTTTTTATTTCTTAATACTTTAATAATAGCATGCTTTTTTTAACAGCAGCTAGCAAGTTTGGGTTTATGCATGTATGGTCCCCTGAAAAAAATAAAAACTTCAGATGTGTCTGTACTGTTCAGTCTCAGTAGCGGGGGGGGTCTTCAGAGCTATTTTCTTGTTCTATAAAGTGAGCTTTTCTATACTTGGCAGTGAAGAATCCTAGACACACGGACTCAGACTTTTAAATCCATAGTAGCCTGTGGGAATTCAATGCAGTTCTGCATTGCTAGTCTATAGAAATTAATTCTTGCTTCATGAAAGTAAGCAATCACAGATCAGGTTTGTGCTACCAAGTGAAAACGTCTTCATTATATACAGTCCCATCAGCTATATGATTGGCATTTAAACAACTTGTGTTGATGCAGTGTTTTTATTTTGTCGTCTTTAATTTAGATATTTTATCCTGAATAAAATGCAGTGTAGAAGAGGCTCAGGAAGAGCTTTGCTGTGGGAAACTGGCATTTATAGTTTAATAGCAGTTCAGTAGCTAAGAAATGTTTTACTAATAGCTAAAATCATGTGCTGACCCTTATTTCACATTAAAATGACCGGAGTTTGACACTAAGATGACAGCTGGTTAATACAACTTGAGATTTTAAAGTGCTTGAGTATGTGTAAATATTATGACTGATCTCCTAAGTGTGTTGGAAGATACTTCCAGAAATGTCCTGTTTACTGCAATCCCATGTTTTTCAGAATATTATTGCAGAAGATAAAGCATCTGCTGTATTCACAGAACATAGAATAATTAAGAATGTATAATTGACCCCATAAACAAAGGTTGTATGTATTTTGTTCTTACAATATAGTTGACTAGAAGTACTATTGATTATAAAACCTTGGATTTCAGATTTGTTCAATCACTTAAAAAAAACATGCTTGAAAAGTACTTGATGTGATTTCTTTGTGTCTTTTTTATATATAAATATATATATCATTCCTTAGAATATGCAGTAAATAGATTAATAACCTTTTGATTGAGCTAATTCAGTCACTGGAAATATAAGGCAAAAACCATATAAGGTCAAAAACTGTAAACTGGTCAGCAAGAGATACTGTGTTTTGAAACTTGTGAAATTTCAAAGAAGTGGCACTTGTTGAATTTAAAGTACTTAAATCACTTCAGATTTCCACTAGTCAGGGCATTTTCATGCCTTTCTACTCCAAAATATTTTACTAAATGTTTCATGCAGTCTGGCATCTTTCTTTCCTATATTGCATATTTTATATTCCTATATTGCATATTTTATATGCAATATAAAATAATATTTTATTCTGTTGACAAATATACAGATTTGTACAGAGGGTTTTTTTTGACAGAGGTAGATTAGATTAAAGAATAAGTAGTAATAAGCCAAAATTGGGTGTGGCCACTAACGTAGGATTTGAATAGGATAGAGGAATTATTAAGGAGGCAAAACATAAGGCTGTCCCACCATTAGAAAATCCAGTGGGGAATTACGAGAGCTGGAAGGAATAAAGCTTGTTTTGCTGGGAATCTGCATCTCAGGTTTATTGCAGGTTCCAGCCAGAGCTTTACTTGCTGTGGAGCATTTTATAGGGTGTCACATCTATGGCATAGATTATGATGTATTAGAACACGGTGGTTCTACATACTGAAATAGGTGCTTATTTGAGTTGATTTTAAGCATTCTTTTGCCAGGGCTGGTTTTCAGTAGATCCACTCCCTGACATGCTTGTGTGAATGCCAAAGCTGGTGCAGGGGAGGAGAGAAGAACGAGTGGCAAAGATGAGGAGAGGGGAGCAGTGACAGCCCCAACTGAGAGCAACACTGGTTTTCCTAGTAATCCTTTGTTTGCCTACTACCACTGTTCGTGAAATTTATCAGAGACTTGCTGTCTTTTCCAGCATATCCTCTATGAGCTTTAAAAGTATTGGTATTTGCAAGTCATGGATGAGTTCTGTAGGGTGGGAAAATAAAAAAAGGACTGAGAGGCAGCTGAAGAGACAAAACATACATGGAGGATCAGAAACAGTGGAACTGCTATATCCGGGAATGTCTCTTGAGCGGACTTTGCCTTGTATTATCTATGTGCACATCTGGCACTACACTGCTGCCAGATCACAGGGTGGTGGTGGTCATGGTGTGTTAGTGTGCTTTGATATTCTTAAGATTCCTCTCAATCAGATCTGGGTGAAATTTGCCATCGGACCCAAAATTTGGGGTCTTGCAGGTGTGCTGGAAGAATCATGAACACAAGGAAAAAACCTGACAGATACATGTACATGCAGAGGGTGATGGTTGGTTTATCCTAAGGTAATCGGGCTGAAAATGGATAAGACTCAAGGTGGGCTAGAGGGAAGAGTCATAAAATGAAAAGGCAGGTTAAGACTGTATGAAGAATTGTGCAAATTAACCAAAGACAAGCACTTGCTGAATAATAGATTATTTATTTTGTAGATTCAGTGTGGATTCAAACCTTTAAGCACAGAATCCAAAGGAAGGGTCCTATACCAGTGCTTAGTCACCTAGAAAGAAGTAAATTTTGTGGACATAGTGTCTGATGTTTCTCCAATCATGCCATATATTTGGGAGTTAATGAAATCAGTGGAGTTCAAGTGGTGTACTTGTTGGTACTGACTCATTGCTTCTAAATGCCCAGCCAGCTGGGCAGTTATCAGGCTAGGTCCTCAGGCACTGCAAGGGAAAGGTTCTCGGAAATGGTGAGCTTTTGCATCATATACCTTTGAAGCAGAATAAATACCATGATATTCAGTGTGATGATTACACCGGACAAATACTGTACCTACAGATGAACATGAACAGAATGTAAACAGATTGAAAGGAAAGTTTCAAACTTAAAGGCATTCAGCTCATTTTGCAGTGCCTCAGTTTTGTTCTGTTTTGAGGCACAGAAGCTGTCAGTGGTGGTGAGCTGTTTTGTCAGCTTGAAGTGAAGCAGCTTGTTCAAGAGGGTGACTGGTGGCAGATAGGATGACACTGTGTGTAGTGATACTTTATCTGCCTGGAGGAACTAATGAATGCAGCTCTTAGAGCAAGAAGTGGTCGCTTAAAGTTTCTGGGAAAGGAGATCAACCGCTTCAATTTAGTCAATAATCTTATCAGCTTGATACTGCAGCCTGATTGCTCTCTACAAGTATGACAACTTATTCTTGTCATTGTAGATAAAGATAAGCCTTCTTTCAGAAAAGAAGGGAAGGAGAGCATCTGCACAGATATTTAAGCAAGCAATGCAAAATAATCATAACGTACAACACGACTAAAGAAGATGGTTTGGGACAACAGTTGATCAACTGTTAGCAGAAGTAGAATTAGCCACAGCAATAAGCCCACAGTTGCCTTGTTGTGCTTCACCTTCTATTGCTCCCTTTCAGTTTTACTAGAGAAACATAATGGGGATCCGAGCCCTATGTTGAGGTGAGGTGGTGTGCTCTAGTGCAGTTTACACAAATAACAAATCACTGATTATAAGACACAATCAGTTTGTTTTGCTTCATCTTCTCTGCCTGAAGTCTAAATAGGATTTGTGTATAGATTAAATTAAGTAGTACTTACAAGTGCTCCCATTTTACTTCGTTATAAATGTAAGCAATGTTTTGGATAACGGTAAGGCAGAAATCATAGAATCATAGAAAGGTCTGGGTTGGAAGGGACCCCAAGGATCATAGAGTTCCACCCCCCCTGCCACAGGCAGGGCCACCAACCTCCAGGCCTGGACCTACACAAGGTTGCCCAGGGCCCTGTCCAACCTGGCCTTGAACACCTCCAGGCATGGGGCATCCCCCCCCTCTCTGGGCAGCCTGTTCCAGCACCTCACCACTCTCTCTGTAAAAAAACTCCCCCCTAATACCTAATTTAAACCTTCCTTCCTTTAGCTTTAATCCACTCCCCCTTGTCCTGTCAGTTGCAACTGGGATACTGGTGTAGCTTTGCTCTGCAGTTGCATTTCTGTGCAGGGGTAGCTCTAATATATCCAGAGACAGATCTGCTGTTACAGTAGCTTGTGCTGGAGAACTTTGCAAGACGTAATAGCGAACAGCAGTAGAAGGCTGTAGTAGCCTCAAGGTGTGAGCAGTGGTTACTGTTAGATGGATTGGGTTTTTTCTCAATGTTTAGAGGACTGCTCTGTTGTAGGAGCCATGTTCCATTGTGTGAGAGCAGGCAAGTGAAGAGCTTCCTTTGGAGAGCTTTCAGGAAGCTGAAATTGATGTTGGAGCAAAATCTGGTATCCTTAATGAGCAGTTCAGCTGCCTAGCAGGAATTGAGCCCATGACAATCCACAGATAATTTAAATTAACTAACTTTGAACCTTTATTTTCAACATGACCTTAACATATCCAGCCTCCTCCCCTAATAACCCAAATAAACAAACTAAAGGCATACTTCTGTAAAGTAACTGCAGTTGGTTTTAATGTTGAATGGCAGCTCTCTGCTTGAAGGAGTGCGTGGGTAATGTATATAGGCTGAATCTTCACTGGATCATTTAAAATTGTGTAACTCTAAGGGATTCTTTCACATTCTATCCACTACTATTTTTTTTTCCCCAGCAGCAGAACTTAATAGGTAGGGGGGTGGTTATTCATGGCTTTTTTTTTTGTTGAAGGCATACTTTTTTCTTGTATGAAAAAACATCCCAGGTTGTTTTGGGGAGAGAGGGGGAGAGTTAATGGTAACACCCCTAATCTCTTCCAGTTGTTTTCAACCATAGCACCTTCTAAAAGTTGCTGGGTTTTGATGTTGGTTGGTTTGTTTTCTCAGCCTCCAGCTAAAAATATAGGCACTGAAGTCTGTTTATCCTGTGAATTAGTTATAATGTGCAACTACTGTACTAGCACACTGGCCAGGCTTGCAGAGCGATTATGGACTAGCCTCAGTCCAAAAGACCTCTTCCATAACTTTGAGTTTTATTTACTGTAATTACTGTCCCCAAATCATCCAGATGTGCACTGAATTTAAGTTTTGTTGATTCAAAATGGGTCTCTACAGAGCAGTGTGAGCAGATACAGAGCAGTGTGATCAAGGTAAGGACAACATAACAGCATCCCTTTTCAAAGACTTCTTTAAAACACCTTGTTAACCACTGTTTCAGGGAAATCACATGAATATGGATAGACCCTGTAATCTATGCTGTGTTGTTCCATCTATTGCCACCAGTGGTATGCATCCACATTACCAAGGCGCTGAATCTAAGCTAACACAGGCTGCTGAGAGGCAGAGGTTGCCAGTGTGAGCTTAATACCACAACAGCAGGAGAAAGGAATGAAACTTCCTGGAGGAAGCATGAAGCCCATTTTAGCCAGGATTAACTTCGGTAAATGCACCATGTGGTCAGCTTTCCACAGCATTTGTTTCTAAGGGACTGCTTAACACACTTGTTAATTCCTAGACTGATTTAATGTATGCACATTACCATTTCTTTCCCCTGTAATACTCTGTGCAGCTCTGAGGTATTGTGTATGCATGTTGTCTATGCCAGAAAGGAGGGTGAGAAGCTACACTGAGGATGAGGAGAACAGAACTGTGTCAGAAATAATGAACTGGTAGATCAGTGTAATGGTGCTAAAGCCTGGCAACCTGACGTTGAGAATAAACAAGAATCTAATCACAGTGCTTATTTACTGCAAATCTAGGGTCATACGAGTGACTTAAACCCCTGAATTACCTATGTATCAGAGAGAGAATAGGATCTGCAGTACCCAACACCTTAAAAAAGCAAAGTTCATCAGTGAAAATGGATGGCCAGAGAAGGATGTGTCTGAAATACTATCTAATAAACTAAGTCATATTAAACAAGTATTACAACAAACTATGGTTCAGATCAGAATTGTTTCATTGCTGCCTTTAAAAGTAAATAAAGCAACAGCAACAAAATTCCTCAAACTAAGTTCTTTTTCCATCTTTTTCCACCTGACTGGCATTGGCATACAAAACAATGTTTAGGTGGTTCTTCCAATTTACTTTGCTTTGTGCGTTTTGAAACAAATTAATATTTGTTGAATCACAGTACCCTTTACATGTTTTTGCCTTTTCAACTGTTGTATAAATTGTTTGGGTTTATTAATTTATGATAATGGCAGTAATTTGCTAGATATTTCCCCATATTTATTAAATCTGCAATATAGGAAAGATTCAAGCTATGGTAAGCTATTAGCTGTAGTGTTTTGAAGATGGCTTTAACAGTTCTTTTGTGAACTTAATTTCCATTTCCAGCACCGGGCCTGACTGGAATTGTTGGAGGGCGCCCTAAAGTGTAAGTTAACTTCTGATCGTTAACTTCTTTTAATGTGTGATGGTGGTGTCCTACCACCCACCATCACAAGCTTCCACCCACCCCTTGAAACAGCAGCCTAAGAAGCAACTAAGAAGCCTTTCCATTACGTGCTATGCTTAACAACTGGTAACAGAGTCATAGTGCATGCTACAAGATTTGTATACAAATAGTAAAATACTTTATTGAATTATTGAATACAAGTTACTTAAGCTTCTGATCAGCTCATAACAATGTCTTGGCATAATGAGCTGCAGGGAGAAATTTAAATGTGCCTTTATGGCAGGGCAGTAGCTCAAGCCTGTGCCAATACCCGCAGATTTCTGTATCAGATTTCTCTTGTACCTGTTAGTTTGGAATATGGGCACAGCAAATTTACATCTGTACCAGCCCACTTCACCTAGATCTGCAAGGTCAAGTGTCCCAGAACATCCCACAAAATGTTAGCATGAACCCATTATGTGAGCAAGCTGAACAGAATAATGTTGAGCTTATTAATAAAAAAAGCTGGTTTGATTCAGTATTTTTCTAGAGATGGCTAAAATCTGCTACTGATTTATATGCTCACCATTCCATACTTATGGATGAGAGCATCTAAAACTTTCCTGTCCCTAAGCAAATACTTTAATATGTCTGTCTTGCACTAGATACATTTCTAGTAGCTCTGTGCAACTGGTCTAGGTTTCAGTGTGGGGCTAGTGACAGTGCAATAGACTTCAATGTCATGAAGTGTCGTCTTTGTCAAGAAAATATTTTCAGTATTTTGGCTACTCTCACCCCAGATTTTTCTTGTGGGTTAGGGGGGGTTGTTTTGTTTTTGTTTGTTTTGGTTTTTTTTAAAACAAAATCTTAAATTTTGTAATGAAATTTAAGGAACAACTTCACTTCTTGGGCTTTCCAAAATTATTTGGAAAACCATTGCTAATCATGGCTAAATAGCTTTTAATTTCCCAAGTGTTTCATCAGATGTATGATCTCACATTTTCTTTAATTTCAGGTTAAATGCATTTATGCTTCTTGTTTTGTGTGCCTAGGTCTCCAGTTTTGAAGCCATTTTTCTTCTATTATCCAAAAAGCAATGTTCAGGTAAGACTTACTGCTTAAAGCCTGCTCTGTTCTCTTTGAAGTAATTTGAAAAATTCTGCTGACTCTGGCATTTTTCAGTGACTGAGTCCTCAAACTGCAAAGTATCCTGGTAACTTTGATTAAAAAATACTTTCCCAGAATAATGTTATTCACACAGACTGTTTTACAACAGTTGGATATGCCAACCTTGCATTTTAATTGCTGTGAATTCTGAAATATCCTGCATCAAAACTGAATGTCTGTTTTCAGGTTCCTAGAATTATAGGTTTGAATTATTTTTACTACATTTGCAAAGAGTGCTTATGAAAATTACTTATTTTTTTAACTTAATGATCCCCCTTTAAAGAGAAGGCAATTGAGTGTTCAGAGAGTTGCACATTAATCGTGTGAACCTGGACATGCAAAAACCATAAGATTACAAAACCCTATGTGGCTATTGTGATGAGTATCATGGAGTAGCCTGTGAATGAGATCTAACTCTGTGGTCCTGTTGAGTTTATAACAATAGTTTCTTGCAGTCCAAGTTGTTATGGTTCAGATGACTAGGCTGTCCTAGGTAAGAAATGGCAGCGTAAGATGAAACGTTGAGCTAGAGTCCAACTTCTTTTGTTACACATGTACCTCTCTGTAGATTGAAGTATTCAAGATAAACTTGAAGAAACTGGTTTTACTGAAAATGTGAAATGTTTGGTTTTGTATATGTTGATCTCTGCTTTTTGAATGCCATCAGATACTTAATTTATCCTTTGGAGACTGCAGGCAAAACTGCATATATGCCCTTCTTTTTCCAAGGCCTTTAACTGACTTTTAGCTATTATCACATGCATCTCATGCCAAGGCATCCTAATAATGATGCTTCTCTCTCTCACTCATTCACCATCAAGAAAGTGTTAGACCACTGGTATTGTGACAGGCTTCTGCTTAGGGTGGTGAAGGGAAGCCTAAGGAGCCCAGGCAGCAAGTGAGAGGGCAGGGTGGGGGGCAACTCCAAACAAAGAAAAAACAATTGATTATAAAAACAACTCTAAAACAATTACCAGTGATCAATTTAAGTGTTCTAAGCATTTCAGAAGTGTTAATTTTCATTTTTTAACGTGCATACAGGACAAATAAGCCCAAACGTTATGCTTTTCTTTTGAGTAGTACTCTGCATTAGTGGGAAATAATTTAAGATTAATTTTATAGAGGAGATGCTATTTAGGTATTAAAACTAAGTTTATAAACTGTGCATAGTAGAAAAACAATTTAAAAAACCCCACCTTTCTTGTAATTTAAAAAAGTTCAAGTACTTATTTTTATTGTCACATTTTACTTTATACAAATAACTTGGCAAAGAGAAGTTTAATATGAAATTATTAACTTCATGGAAGTTTAGCCTACCACTGTTTTGTTCATCAAATTAAATGTAAATTTACTAATTAGCACTGTGTTGCAGGCTTGGTAAAATGCTGTTGAGATTAAATAGTAACCTAATTTAGCAGGGAAAGAAACTAGTGTCTCATCTACTCTTTTCAATACAGAAAATCAAAATCCTTGCTCTAGGTAGCCAACCTGATGAATGCACTGATAATGTTCTTAACAAAATGCCATGTGACCTATCACTCTTGTACTGCAGTAATATTAAAGGTTATGTAAAAGTGTGGTGTAAGTGATTCAAGTCCTTGATTCAAAGTTTTAGCCATGTATTAACAACAATGGTCTAGCAAGAGATTATAGAGTAAGGTATGAATAAACTGCTTTTCTAGCTTAGAAGTTCAGTTACAAAGAGTCTAGTTGCTCTAGTTCAGCATTTGACCTAAAACAAACAAAAAAAAACAGCATAAGGAGATTTTCAGATATATTAACATTGCCACAGTGAGTTCTTTTGTTTTGCGTTTGATAACACCTTTCTGGGTGTCAGTTTGGATTCAATATCTCATTTGTTTCCGCTGCTCTTACACAGTTGTCCCAATTTTATCATAGATCACCAGTGACTTTACAGTGTGAATGGTAGTTATTTTCTGCGTATGCTTTTTTGTGTTTAAAAAGTAACCTAAAACTTTCCCTAGGAAGAAAAATTCTAGCAAACCTACTAAACACAAGAACAGCTTTTGTGAAATATTTGCTAATGCTAATGAAATACCAGACTTCACTGTGTATTTTTTCCGATCTCATTGGTGGCAAGGGTAGAGGTACTTCATCATGCAAGATGAACAGCATGGCATTTTTTTATTTCATATTTTCATCTCAACATAAACCCAAAAACCCAAGTATTAATTTATTTTTTGTAAGTTGTTTTCACAAAATTTACTTGAAGATGAATTTAGGATCCAAAGAGAAGTTTGTCATTAATACAGACAGTGACATTAAGAAGAAAAGGGGGTTATATCATGGAAGACCTAGAAGCTTTCAAGTTTTGGGATCGAGCTGTCAAGGGTTGTGACACAAAATTGGATGTACGTAGAGGGAGATGGAAAGAGAAATTTTCTTTAAAATATACCCAACTTTTACTTGAAGATGAATTTAGGATCCAAAGAGAAGTTTGTCATTAATACAGACAGTGACATTAAGAAGAAAAGGGGGTTATATCATGGAAGACCTAGAAGCTTTCAAGTTTTGGGATCGAGCTGTCAAGGGTTGTGACACAAAATTGGATGTACGTAGAGGGAGATGGAAAGAGAAATTTTCTTTAAAATATACCCAACTGAGGATTTC
>KL278127.1:0-18590 GCA_000699545.1 Podiceps cristatus | reverse complement strand
CGTGGCTGACGGGCTCGGCCTTGGCCAGTGATGGGTCTGTCCTGGGGCCGCTGGCGTTGGCTCTGTCAGACATGGGGGAAGCTTCTGGCAGCTTCTCACAGAACCCACCCCTGTAGACCCCCGCTACCAAAACCTTGCCATGCAAACCCAGTACAGAGTAACACATACTTATTACAGTCTCAAATACATTTTATACTGTAAGTAAATTGTTATTCAAAAAACCTGAGTCTTAGACACAACTAAAGGCAGTTGAACACTGCCTTGAAATTGAAATATGGTTTCAAAGTATACTGCAATCTTACTTTGTTAATCCTGGAAATAGTTCAGTTTACTTTACATCAAAATATGTTAAGAATGGAGGACAGACTTACAAAATGCTTAGCTTTATAGATGATTAAAATTAGTGCCTATTCCATATGGCAGCCTTCACAAAGTGAACAACAATGGGATCAACCTGGAACTGGTGACTTTTAAATAAAACCTACTAGGCTAATGATCCAGCATGATCATTCCTGTGTTGCTTTTAGACTTGTCTAACCAAATTCTCTGAAGAGAGAAAATAAGAAACTTGAGAAGGGCAAACAAGTGATCCGAATGGAGCAGGTCAGGATGTCTGCAGTGTAAAGGAAGTGTTCAATCAGAGTTGTTCATACAAGCTGGGTACGGGGTTATGGATTATTGAAAGTGCTAGACATTTGAAGATTTTTGTTAATTCTAATAATAGAACTATATGTGGTATTTCTTAATGTGTAGGACCCTTTTAGTCCAAACAGAGTCTTTGTTACCTTAGTCCTGCTCACCAGTGAAATGAGATAATTAATTTAAAGATGTAGATAGATATTTTCAAATGTAAATCAGGTGATTTTAGCTAAAGATTATTTGTTAGGAACATTTTTTAAAATAAATCTAATGCTGAAAGAGTAATTCAGGTATTTGTAATGCTGTTGAAGGCACCAGCATGTTAAGATTTATTCTGGATTCCAGATATAGGTGAGTAGTATTTCTCAAAACTGGTAGTAGAACAGTGTGGTGACTATAAGTTAGCAGAGAATGTTCTGTATCTTGTAGAGAAATTTTGAAATACACATAGGACTGTGTTAGTCGCTCTTTGAAAGCCAGTGTTTCTGGATGCCTCATTGCCATGCGTGAGTTCATTTTCTCCATCTATTCAAACATCTCTTCAATGTGGTGATTTATGTGTCACACAAAACAAGTTAAACTCTTGTTTCCAGCTCTTAATGTCTGTTGCAAATCTAATGTTACACCAGAATCTCTCTGATACCTGGGAGTCCCCAGGAGGGCAGTGGGGGATCTGCACCATCAAACTGGGTGAGTCAAGGAATAGGAAGTCATTTGTTCTGTTTAATAAAGGGGTTAGCAAAGGTCCTGGTGGTATGTTTTTGTCTTTTTCCAAGGTGGCTACAATGCTAAATGTTAAAGAAACATAAAGCTATTAGACTCCTGGTTGCTGCCTTACTTGAGAAAACTTTCTGAGGTGCATTTAAGGAGCACTTGAGAAAACTTTATGAGGAGCATTTAAGTACTGAATTTTTCAAGCATTGTTCAAGAAAGACCCCACTTTCGAGGGACAGCAGAGCTCCTCTGGTTGTTTTCCTTAAGAAGGATGTCTAAACTTTTGCCTTTAGTTGTAAATAAAAATGTTTTCTTTGTGTGACTGAATACTTACCTACTTCTGTGGCTTAAGGCATGGACAGCATGGATGAGAAATAGACAAATGGATTAGGCTGTAAAAGGAGTAACTTCTGCTAAAACATTTTCTGTCAGCATTTAGTAATGAGGGAAGTATTTTTCTTAGTTTCATGGTTATCTCAAGTGTGAAGGACTGTCTTTGACTAGATAAGAGAAATATGCAAAAATGGATTTCAAAAATGCTGCTAAATGTGGTTCTGGGAGGGTAGAATTTGATATTTGCCCTAGCTTTGAAGGGAATTCTTTTGTAGATTTAAGATGTTTATTAAATAAAAACAATTTCCTGATAAACAGATCTTGAAAGATAAATCAATTAGAATAATAATAAATGAGAACACCAGAACACTGTCTTGAATTGGTTTTGTTTAAAGGGAGACTATCAAAGACGGTCTGCGTGAAAAGTCTGATGGAGAAGACTTCTAAAGCTTATACTGTTTAAACATTGTCATACTGCAGCCTTTGGAGAAACACTAGATTTTTTTTTCTTGAACTGTGTATTGAATGAAATTATTAAAAATAATGTGATTTCTGTGGTGTATAAAGTGTGGTAGTCTTACCCAAAATGAACAATAAGCTTTAGCTGGACTTTTTCAGATCCTCTCTCAATGGAGATGTTTAATCAAAAATCATATTCCCCAATTAAATAAATACACACTGTAATATTTTCTGCCAAGTTTCATGGCACATTTCTGCTTGCATTTTTCATGGAAGTGAACACAGAAAAGACTGAGCATCAAGCTCAAAACAAACCTCCTGTGTTAACTGTTTCATTGTATGCTTTTACTGTTCCAAATTTCATGCTACTGTGACTTACTACTGATGAAGAACCATTCTGCCAGATTAAACTATAACCACTCTTTCAGTTTGCCTTTGACAGCAATCTGATATATGTTATAAAAGTTTAGTAGGTCTTAAAGCAGTTTAATGCTTTATACATGATAATGTTGTTGTTTGGGATGTGGGTAGATGTTCTCTTTCTGATCCAGCTGTGCCAGTAGAAGTGGTTGCTGTGGTGAGCTCCCAGTTGTTTGTCACTGTTCTCCCTGTTATTGCCACTCAGGTGTGCCAGCAAAGCTACTCTTGGGTTGCCTGATCTGTCTCAACCACATGAACTGAGTACCATGAACTAAGGTCTACTGTACAAATAGCGTGTCGTGTAGTAGGGAGGCATTTTTGTCATCCACAGTGTCTCCTACCCCATACCCAAATGAGCTTTTGGGATCTGTCCAGCTGCCATTGCTGTAGACTTGCAGCCTCCCTTTCTGACACGGACAATGAAAACTGCAGCCAGTAGGACTTGCACATAGTTTCTTTCTTACTCAGCTTTGCTAAAGCTCTTTAGGTCAGCCTGGCTCATGCCTGAGAAGTCAGCAATTCTCTGTGGGCAGGAGGGGGTTGAAGGTAATGATGATTTGACTAGGGCTGGGTTTACCAGATCACCTGATGCGGTTCACAGAGTGCGTATCTACCCGTGCCTTAATAGTAGCTGTACTTTAATTTAAATCATACTTGAACTTACTGCAGTTTTACACATAATTTAAACATTCATTTATATCTTGAGGGTGAATTTAAATCAGTATAGTTACACTTCTTAATACAGGCTGCCTTTGGCCAGCACTTAGATCATAACATCTTTAGCATTGGGTCTCTTACTCCCTAAAATTAAAAACAAGCCCACCAAACCATCACAATAGTTTGATATCCTCAGCAGAAGCAATAGCAATGCAGAAAAGAAATTGATGCATTTTCAAATTGCATTGTGTGTTGCAATGTGAAATTTGTCCAATGTCATTGATTTACAAGACCTTCTCTTCAATTCCTTTAACACATTAGACTGAAATTTTCTGTGACAAGCTTGCGCCCATGGCTGAATTGTGTTGCATTTTACAAGGAAAAAAAAAATTAAAAAAAAAGGACATTTGTCAGTTGCTTCCTGTGGCTGCCACCAGGAGCTGTTGTGACAGAAAGTAGGAAGGCTGATGCTTCCCTGCTCTGAGTGTTACCTCTGCTAATGTCCAAGGAGCAGAGAGGGGGGAGAGCTGCCACTTGTGTGCAGAGGATGAGAAAATGACAGGAAGGGGACAGAGGAGAGGGCAACTGAGGGGCGAGGAGTCTGCATGTGAGTCAGGAGCATAGCTGAGTATATTAGAGATGCTGGGACTGAAAAGCCGGGGTTGCTGGAAGAGCTGATAAAGCTGTAGGGAAGCAAGACTGGCTGGAAATTACTAGATGCTCACTGCCTAAAAACTGGGATATAACCTATGCTTCAAGTTTTAGTATTATGCTACTGTCAGTGAATAACTGACAAAGCAAATGCTTCATCTCTTGGTTTTGGGAACATAAGCTAAATGGTGACAGCCTACTACTCTTAGTAATTAACAACTGCAAGAGGTCTGTGCTGTGCAACTTCACCATCAAGTATAAACTGTGTGTATCCTACAAGACTGAATTTCTGACTTTGGGCAGGGTTTTATATTTTTGATACCTAAATGGACAAAAATAATAATTTGTTCAATGAAGTGTGGCAATCTTTATGTTCCTAAAGGCTCGAAAGGCCAATTCTCAGACACTGACAAGTTAAAAAAAAAAAAAAAAGCTTCCTATAGAGCATGAATTTATATAAGAAAAGGTCATAAATAGCCGTAATGTTAAGATACTTACAGAATTAGTAATTTGAAAAAGAGATCTCATTTTTCTTCTGTGCAGCTGAATAAGTAACTTATAACAGTGTGTATGTAAGTGAGAGACAAATGTTGTCTTGAAAAGGAATTTTAAGTTGTGACTGTTTTCTACAGACATTGTCAGAATAAACAGACGTTACAGAATTATCAGGACAGTAGCAACTACGTGTATTTTCCACCTGCACTGGAAGCAGAGAGATCTGTTTGTTAAGGGGATTGAAGTTGGCAGCTAGTCGAGAAAGGACAAGTTGCTGCTATGTCTCCTTTGGAGATACCACATTGCTAAGACCAAGGTGAAATTTCATATTCAAGGGTGGTGGAAGAGGGGATGCCTGGTACAGCATTCAGCTGTAAAAAGGTAAAGGGACTTTGGGAGAGGGAGCAGGAGGGATTAATTACATAATTTTGGCCCCAAGCCTCACCTCCTGTTCCCTAGGTGTTTCTGTGGGAAGGAAGCTTTGGAAATGTTTTCAAGAGTACTACAAACAATGCAGAAAGTATACAGTTAAAATTACAGATAGTTCTTCAAAATCTACTATTATTTGTAGCTATTGTTAAAATGTATTCATTTTTATATTGTATAGATCTACCAAGTGGTCCACATACTTACCGCTTAGAAGATCTTGCCTATACTAGAAGTGGAGACAAAGGCAACTCTGCAAACATAGGTATTTTTTCTTTTTCTTGTTTTCTGAAGTGATGCAAGATTTTCAAATAATAGTTATGTATAAAGTGCTCTTCTTAATTTTTTTAATCTCTCACATCACTTGATTTTTTTTTTGTCTCTGTTGAAACAAAAAAGTCTGTACAAAACAAGGCTTTTACTGATTAAATACCTGTAAGTTTTCTGTTTAGCAGCTGTTGAAATGAGGTACTAAGAAAAAATAATTACATGTCATATTAAAAAGAAAAGTTTTTGTTTTGGGTTGCAAAGTCGAGCTCCCCAAAGTTAAGAAATGCCATTTAAGATTTTCTTTAAACATTAGTTACTACTTCATCATCTGTGTGTTATGTAATATAATTTCTTGGTTGTCTGGTCATGGATAATATTTCCATACATGAATTTTGTAACATATAGATGGATGAAACATTGTCAGATTTCGGAAATACCGAAGTTGTTCTTGCATGTGAGAGTTTTTTATTATATTGTTAATCCAGATGGTGTATTCCAGTGTGCAGTCTCTTTACATTGATTGTGCTGCTGCTTGCATTGTTTAATCATTCCTTCTGTTCCTTACTTCTGCATGCAACAATTGGCTCTCTTGTTGGAAGATGAGAGCGTGTGGTGTTCAAAGCTCAGTATGAATTAAAGGTGCGTTTGGGATTCGATTTGCTATTAGCTGTTACGCTAAAACTGAATTTTGTTCATTTATATTTAGGAATATAGTTTTCTTGTCCTTGTTTGTGAAACCTTTTTGGGTTGAAGAATGAAGGAATTTTGATTTCCCCGCCCCCCTTTTTTTATCCCTTTCCCCATGGTTGACTACTGTTGCAATGTGGCATTGCCAAATCATGAATGATGCATAGCTGATAGACTTCTTCAGATACAAAGACACTATTGCTTTATAATATATATAACATATATATATTATATAACAACAATAATAACAAACTTGACCTCAGAGATTAAATTAGCTTTGAAGTCCACAGATAAAAAGATCCATGTGACACAAATCTGCTTTCCTGATCCTGCTGTGGAACGTCAGCTTCAGCATGAAATTACCTGAAGCTTTTGAAAGCATATTTACAGCAATAAAAATTCTTGATTTCTCATACTTATGTCAGGATCTCATGCAAGGAGTGGGGCAAGGTCCAAACCTTCAGTCACTGATAATGCCTTGTTACGGTTAATTGCAATTACTTGTATAAGCCATGCTTTAGGGGCAGAGTTACATGTGCGTTGTTTGTTGTGATGATGATGTTGTTCTTTAGGTGCAGTGGCAGGAACTGTTTGCAGCTAGAAAAGGTCCAATAATCACTTAGTCTGGGAGCATTCTTTCATGTCACACTCTAGACTACCTCTCTACTGACAGAGGGATAGCTGTCATACCATCGTTTTTATTCAGGAGCTCATTAAAGAGGACACAGGTGTACAGTTTGAGTTAAGTGGAGGATCTCAAATCAGTTTTGAAAGGACAAACACAAATTGGTTTTAATAGCTCCTATTCCAACTAACAACAGTTATACCTAACAGGTGTGATAGCACGGCATCCCCTCTACTATCCGTACCTAAAGAAAACTTTAACTGCTCAAGCCTTGGAGAATTACTTCCAACATCTTTTCGAGCAAGAAAAGCCTGAAGAAGAACTAGTAACAAGGTGAGTAGCTTGCTGCTCAGTCCACAGTTGTATGGTAGATACATGATGGTATTCAGAACTTAATCTTGAAGTATGTTAACATAAATATTGCAAACCTGTGTATATTGTCTTTGACATTTTTATGTATCTTTCTTTCCCTCTTTAAATAACAACTTGAACAATAGTCATTGAAAAAGAACATTAACTTGGGCCTCTCCTGAAGCTGGACAAAGGTAGTGAATGTGTTTAGTGAAGGCATTTAAATTCTCAGAGTTAGCATATTAGTGTTGGGGCTATGTCTTTGTTTTGTTCCAGTACAGAATGTCTCTACAAAATAGAAATAACTTCTAATGTCCTTTGAGAGATGTGCCTTGCCAGTGTTTTGGAACCATTTGAACTGCAGGAACCTTGGTAACTGAAGCTTACCAAGCCTCAGAGCTTTAGAACTGGGAGTCTGAAATCCCTAAAACACTACCTGAAAGACATGTACACAGCCAATATATACTGGAGCGCAAACGTACCCGATCTTCCTTCAAAAACATGCATAATCCTATCACTATCTCAGCAAAATATTTTCATTTTTATGAAGTTCATTCACTTTCTCTAAAGTATTCGAATATCCTGCTCTCACACGTTTTTGGGGGTTTGTTTTTTGGGTTTTTTTTGTTTTGTTGTTGTTTGGTGTTTTTTTTTTTTTTGCCACGTGCACCAAGCCAGAATTTAAACAAAAACCACACAGGTAGTTTCCCTAATTAAAATATGGCGAAACTGTTGTATTTTTGCTTGTTCAAAGAGCTTGAGTCAGAAAGGTGCAGCTGAAAGCTCAGAAGGAGCTTTGAGAGTGATTTAACTACTGCTCTTTGAGTTGTAAGTGCTGTTCTTTGTCTTCCTAAGAAGCTCAGTGTTTCATGCTCAGTGCTAACAAATCTGTGTATCTAATAAATTCTGATATCACGAAATGTAACTGAATTTCCTCTGAAACAGAGCAGTGAAGGGAAGAAATAAAAACCATCATGCCTCCTAATGATACTTCTAGAAATTGATTCATTGTGGTTCCTTAATGCTGTTTATGTTCATAAATAAAAGGTGAAATTTGCTGTGTCTGGATGAAGCCAATTTATTTTGATTAATTAGATTATCTGTTCCTGGGTTTGGCTTTCTTTAATGATGTGATAATAGAGCTCTGTGAGTGAACTGAAAAACTGCTGGGGGAAAAAGAATAAGTCCTTTTGTGAAAATATTTAGGATTATAAGGATTATGTTCATGTGCTTCAGATTGTATAGTTTCTTTTTAATTACTTGTTTGTTTTTACTTTTAGCTGTCATAAAAAGAGCTATCTTACTCCTTCATTTTCCTTCATTTCCTTTATTTAAAATGGGAGTGGTTAAAATATATCTTAGTTTTGCTACTAAAAACTTACTGACCATGGCTCGGCCTCACTACAGAACAAAGATTGTCAGCCAGTTGCCTTTCATTCTTTTTCATTAAAGCTATTAAATAGGTGTACTGAACAGAGAAAAGATGAGGTTATTTTTGATAGAGAACACTGAAAACTCATGAACTTCCTGATTTTCAGGTAACATAGTAACAAAAGATGGTCTTTTGAACCCGCTCCCTCATACCCCAAACCTATGTGATTGCTTCTGCCCATGTGGAGTACATTCTTAACAGTTTATCATAGTTTTTCTGGGGTGTAGGAGTGATGCACAAGCTTAGTATGAAAGGTCAGACTAATCTAAGTGAGGGTACAGAGGAAAGAGCAGTTTTCAGACAGAAATTTGCTAAAAGTTTAGAAAAGGATCTCCGTCTCTTGAATTCTGACTGATACCACCATTAAAAAATAGCATCAATGCTGCAGTAAGATGAGTAGCTAGACCATACTGCATGTGGAAGATTTTTTTTTTTCACCCGTTTAGCCATTTTGTCTGATGTGGTATTAATATTAGGTTATCTGTGTGGTATTTTGTATGCAAAACTTCGTAAATTGAGATCTGATAATATTAAAATATGGAATTAGAAACTTTAGTGGGTCAGCCATGTAGAGTAGGATAGTAAAATTATCCTGTGAGGGCTTGTTCATTTCATCTTCTGAAATATGGTTATCATCTTTGTTTTGAGAGCATTCCAATGCTCAGAAATAAAAACATGACAGCTCATTTCATATGGGATATTTTTACTAAGAGCTGAAGAACAAGAAATGTGGATACTGATAGCTTCTAGATAGCTTTTTTGTATGTACATTTATTATGAGGGGAAAAAACCACTTCTCTACAGTATATCTCATATGCAAACACTTCTTTTAGCCTATGGACTCAGTTCCTGCTTTCCTCTGATGGGAGGAATCCTATCTCTCTCTTGATTTAAATGCATTAAGGAATTTTTGTACCATTATTATTTTGATGCATTTTTAAACAGGAAATTCGCAGGGAAACTTGCCTTCTTTGAATATGTATAGACAGCACTTTAAAGGAAGTAGTTAGGCAGGCACCCCATTGTGCATAAGCATAGGAGTTCAACTAGAATAGTGAATTTTCCTTGTTTTATTGGTTTCTGTCACAGACTTGGTATTCTTTGAAGGGTTTATTTGTTTTCTGTGCTTTTTAAAAGCAGCTCTTAAAACTTTTGATTGAATTGTACAATTAGATAACATTTTCTTCCTTTAGATCTCAGTTAATTAAACTCAAATTGTTTAATTATGCTGGGTAAATGCATGCCAACATTTTGTTTAACGTATTGTTGCTGCTTTAAGACAATTATGATGATTATAGTGAATTTTATTTTTTTATTGTGGGTGTGTTTTTGTGCAGAAATATTTTGGATGCTCAGAGACTTCAAACAGGCCTTAAAATATTGAAAATGCTGACCTTTGTATATTATTTTGTAACCCTAATTTCAGCTAGAGTAAATATTGTAGTAAATAGAGTAAGTGCTGTAAATATTTTCTTAAGAGTACTTGAAGCGAATATGCCATTCTGTGATGTTCCAAATTAAGATCTGTTGAATCATAGAATCATAGAAAGGTCTGGGTTGGAAGGGACCCCAAGGATCACAGAGTTCCAAACCCCCTGCCACAGGCAGGGACACCAAACTCCAGGCCTGGACCTACACGAGGTTGCCCAGGGCCCCATGTTACATGGATTACATACTCCCTCTGCCAGAATTACTGCATAAAGTGAAATGAAATTCTTCCACTCTTTCTGTCATTTGCTTCTAGTTTTGTACACTCTTCAGTTTCTCTCCTGATTTAAATGATTGATTTTTCATGAAACAACTTCTGAGAGCTGAGGTATTAGCTTATGGAATACATATTCCATTAGTCTAGTTCTCGTGGAGAGATCTGCCAATCGTGAAATCGCTTGCTACCTAGAAGTCTTTGCTAGCTTTTGAGTCAAATTCACAGTGTAGTGTTTTGGTAGACCTCTAGCTCTCATGGTATATGGTTATTGGTAATCTGTATTGAATTTTTTAGTTGAAAAGTTTGTGGGGTCCTCTGATACTGCTATGTAGTTGATTGTACTATTAAATTTAATAAATTGTGTAGATGACTTACTGTCAAAATTGCTTTGTTCTTCATATTCCTGTTGTCTAGTAGAGCGCTGCTGGATTAATCAAACTTTCCTGCCTTCCCAATGGATTTGCCTTTAAGTGTGATAATGTTGCCTGGCAACTAGTTTTCAAGGAAGGTCAACAGAATGCTAACACCACTTTTCTTCTTAATAACAACTAATAATGTTAATACTTAAGCAGAGTGCAGTAATGAAAGAGTAGAAGGAACAGTGAAAACTCCTTGCCTAGGAGACAGACACAAATGCTCCATGACTACTGCTTGCAAGAACATAACAAGAACAAAAGTATTTGCTAGGCCACCTAGCAGGATCATGGGCTGACCCCATCTCATTCCATGAAAGGTTTGGGTCATATGCCAAAGATACAAGTACATACAGAGCTGTGAATATTGGTAAGAATGATAATTTTCACAATGCTAAAAAGGAGCTGAAAAAGTTAAACCTCTGTGACAAAATCGGCAGTACAAGAGCACTGTAAGAAATTTCAGCTATTTCAGAAGACAGATACTTCAAATCTGTTGCAAACAGATGAAGATCAGATAGATGACACAAGAAAAATAGGTGGTGTTGGAGGAACTGTGATTTAAATTGTAGCAGTTAAACATCTAGAGACAGAGCAAGAGTTGGATATATTCTTTCTGTGCTATTCCTCATGTCTTTCTGATGTTTTGATTAAATCCTTTCCTATGGGGGGGGCGGGGAAGCTATTGAGTCCTTACACAAAGAAAATATCGGAGGAAAGCAAACACAAAGAAAAACAAGAATACAAGGAAGATGACTAAACACTGAAACTGTGCAAGGAGAGGCAAATGGAAATATGCTATAGACCTATTTATGGAATTTGAAACAACTTTGTTAGGAAACCACAGATCCATTTGCCAAACTTCCACAAAAGTATCCAAATTGGAACAATACCAGTCAAAAGCAATGATGGAAAAATGCTTACAGTGGCTGTGGTAGAGAAAAATAGGCCTGTCACACTAAAACATTTTATCTGAACAATGTATATGGCACCAAGAAAATCTTGAAATGTAGCTCTACTTTTCATTTGTTAAATGTACATGTAGTTGGTCATAAGAGTTTGATCTAGTAGCTCATAGTTATTTCTCAATAATAAAGAGGATGCCTTCCCAATTAGCTGGCAGCCTTCGTTAGCAAAAGTGAGTTCCAGGAATTAAGTGATAGTGTTTTTCAGAATCAGACCTAGGAAATATTAAAAATACTTCCCTCTGCCCACTGTGTTCTCTGAGTTCATATTAGAACTTGAACCTCTTGCCTACAGATCTTTCTGTACGGGGTTTAACTCTTAGCAAAAAAAAAAAAAAAAAGTAGAAAACAACCTCATTAGAAATGAATGAGTTTTGACGTTGAATAAGAGGAGAATGATTAGTTTATGGTACTACTTTAAGACTATTAAGGACTGTTGATTTGGAGTAAGGGGAAGGAACAAGAAAGCAGGGAAGGCCATGGGTTAATCTTTAGTTAGCTTTTGGGCTTGACTCAGCAGGGGGAGATGCCATCACAAGTATGAAGTTTTTGCACAATGTCTTTTGCTTGATGTTCTGTACAAGGATTTCTTTCAAAATCTCCTGAGAAGCATCGTGTGGATTTTATTTTACAGGTATGAGTTGCCAGGAATCCATGGATTAAATTTTGTTCTGAAAAATTCCCTTGGTGGTGGAGGCATAGCATCCCTCAGAAGTGACCCACAGGCATGTATCAAAGCATTGATTTTAATGTAGTCATCTTTTATAACTATGTATTACAAAGTGTCTTTATAACCAACTTCTGGGCTGGAACTGTAAGCTTTTGGTTTTGACTCTTTAGTTCCTTTTAATTCCCTGTTAATATACATTATCTACTTAATTGTTTTAAGGTTTGAAAACAATATAGGAAAGTAGAAATTTGATTTAGAATATTTAGTGAAAAAGATGTGTACAAGAAACCAGTAAGAGAGTCTTCAAATCAGTTATGTTCTTTATGATGTGCTACCTGTGGTTTTAGATGCACCAGCAAAATTAGCTTCTCAAAAAGGCTGTCACGTTTTGGAGAATGTGGATGTACCTGACAATTCTGATTGTTTCCTAGTACATGGAAGAACCATTAACTGTACAACAGCTCCTCTGGATTAGTCTGTAATGCTTATAGTTAAAATACTGATAATTAATATTACTCTGGAAGAGAAAAATAGATGGATAGATCTTTTGTGTTGACCACACTATGTGAATCTGAAACTAACATGTCTTGCAAGTGTACAACTTGAGTATTAAATACTTGAAACATCTAAACCTGAAGATGAGATTCCTTAATGTGGCAATCCTATAGCTGCAGCAAAGCACAGCTCTGCCACCATAGGCTGAGAAATCCTCAAAAACATTGTCCACAAAATAAGATGATGCCATTTATGAATTGGATAGCAGAATTGAACCCACATAAATTGATTTTAGCAGTAGGTACCAAATAAATTGAAGAAGCTAATCAGTCTGCTCAGGTTTAGATGCTTGAATACTCAGTTGTATAATTCTCCTTACTTATATTGATTCACAAGTGAGAAAGCCAAATAAATGGAAAAGATAAATATAACTTTGGATAACCTACAATCCAAGGCTTGATAAAACTCACCCAAAATTTATATTTAAGTATATGTAGAGATACTCACAAAACTTACAAAACATACTGAATTCTTATACTGATTGTAGGGAACGTACCTTCTGAAACCATTTTTAACAACTTAATTTACAAAGGTGATATATGTAGATAGTAAAATGAAACACTGGTTTGTTGTTTGTTTTGTTTTCTTACAGGGCAAAGCACTTGGACAGATGCTGTTGGATTTCCAGATTAAGAATGTTCCTGATTTAAAATCACTGATAGAATAACAGGTGTTTAATGCATACGCTTTTAACACTGAGTGGTATAAAAACATGTTATAAACAATGACTGGCTTCTTGAGTGAGATTTTAAAAAAAAAAAAAAAAAAATAGAAATTCATGACAGTTATCTCTCAGAGGCTTAGCTATATGGCACAGATTAGCAAATGTTTTGAGTAATACCAGACTAATAGCTTTGTCTGTGACTGATAACATTTCCTGTCTAGATAATACATTTGATGAAGAATTATTTCCTGTAAAATAGAATTAATCAAATTGCAACATAACATTTAATTAAGATGGAAATTATCTCCTGTTCAGTCCATCTCTTTTCCTTCTCTCAATCTGTATTTGAAAATTAAATGGATCGGTAACAGTTGCGCTCCTGTCAGCTTTGTTTGCCCTGTGCACAGAGTGAGGCTGGGTAACCTGCTGTGATTTGCTGCGAAGTCAGCACTGTCTGGTACTGGGGAACAGCTTTTCCCACTGGGCAATGAAGCAAATCAGTTACTGTTCTGGACTGGCCGGTAGTAAATGCCGACCTTTGGTGGTGATCCACCAAACTTCCAGCACTTTGTCCAATGAAAACTTACTACAGTTTCCAACATCTCTTACTAATTAAGCCATCAGTTGAAAGCACTGACAAGTAGTAAATTGCAGATCTCGCAGTGGGGAATAAATGTGAGGACGAGGAGAGGAGAGTGCTGTGAGCTAGCTTGCCTGTTTGATCTCTCTTGTGAGGGTGCAAGTCCTGGCAGGGAGGAAGTGGAGCTGGGTGGTGGAGGAATACCTCATTTTGTTTCAGAGCTGTTAAGTCTTCATGTTGTGCAGTGGAGTCCTGTCTGGATTAAGTGCATTTGACTGTCATTTGCATTGCCTTTTCCACAGAAAGGTCCACAAACTTTCCACAGAAAGGTCTGTCTCCTGCTGTGAAGGAATACCATGTGTGCTCCATCTCTCTTCTGACTCCCAGTTACCACCTCCCCATCTCCCTCCCTGCACAATATGACTAGCATGTTCACATTGGGGTACTACTAAACTTCTTCACCTGATTAAGCAGAGACTTAAAAATCTGTATCACACTTCCTGGGACAATATCAGTGTGGAGATTCTGGCCCAATAATTGTCTGTATTTCCTCTGCAGAAGCCATATAAGTAGTACTTTGCAAGTTTAGGCATTTTATATCCAGAAACGAATCTTTTCCTTTATTTTGGGGAAACTACATTGTTCAGTTCTGACAAAATGAGACATTACTAATATCAGCTAAAATTAAGAAAATAAGTATTTTTAATTGTCACCAAAACTGTTAGTTGTTACTAAATCTCAGTCTGTGCTACCACTATTACTCATTTCCTAGGCTCTTGCTTGCTAATGAAGACTATACAATGAGCTGTTCCGACCTTTTCTGTGTTTTTGGTTATTTGAATTGAAGGTATCATAAGTGAACACTTTATCCATCTAAACATACTCTTAGCCAGTCCTAAGTGCTATCTGTGTACACAGCATGATTCAGTCTAGTTGTAAAAAATGAGTCATTATTTCATTGCAGAAAAATACCCAATGTAATAACTTCAGAGAGAAACAGCATGCTGGTTTTATTACATTTACAATCATTGTTTGTTAGAAAATGCTTGTTAATAATTTGGAAGCTTATTAGTTTAGCAAAGCAGACAAAGGTATTGAGAGGAAATCAAAAAAGGATAGACCTCAGTAGCAAACCTACAAGGATAAAAAGGCTACAGTAAATATTTGCAGTTTGCTCAGTATGTTGCTTCAGTGACTCTGTAAATGTGTATGAAATGATTTTTGAATAAAAGTGAACATTTATAAAGTATAAATTTGTTGTAGTAATTTGTTTCTTCTACTGGACAAGAGTAATACTCAGTTAAATGTTTCTTTGTTTTGGGTTTGTTTCACCTGTCTGCAGTTTCATGCATTGTCTTGCTGGTTCCCTTCTTCCTTCAGATTTTCTCTTCTGTCCCTGGTCTTTGTTAAATACAAAAACTTGAAAAGGTAAGTGATACTATTTTTTTAGAGAGCTGGTTGTTTACAGCTGTACAACAGAAGCCGTAATTTGCTGAAAAGTACAGTGTTCAAATGGATTGGATATAGGAATAAAAAGGTGTTATTCTTTTATCTCGGGAATAGCCCCTTCTGGATGCTGTGAAACCATCCTTCACAAACATTTTCTGTCCATTTTTTCTTTCAGTTCACCAGCTTAAACCAAGGGATGTTGCTTTTTAAATACTTTTCTTGGAAATTACACCCTCCAAAAATCCCTGTCCAAGGATTTTATTCTCCTTAATCTGTTTCGAATTCATGAACCTGTACTAGTTCCAGCAATTCCAGCTGACCTGAAACCTTGTTAAAGCTGCATTTGTTTCCTCATCTATGGTAAAGATTGAGTAACTGAGAAAGGTTTGGTAAAATATAAGTTGTACTCAAGGGTGAGAGTATATGGAGTCAGCATTGGCTTCACTTCAGTCAGTTAAAAAACGCGTTTTGTCTGCTTGTTAAACCAGGGCTGTTCCTCATGTAGGCAAGAACTTACCCTTCCGATGGCCTTTCTTTCCTGCTTTTTCCCTACTGTTGGATGTGATGGCAGGATGGAAATAGTAATGCCTAGTGTATAAAATAAGGTTCCATCTAATATACGAGCTTCAGTGTAATGAAAACTGGCTCAGGCCCATTACCTGGGAAGTTTGTGTGCCATGGCTCATCTGCGGTACAAAAAATGATCTGTTCTTACCTCTTGCAGCTTTCTTACTGCAGCTTATCTAGGTCTTGAAAATAAATCATGGGGTTTATCATTAAAGTATTATATAGCAGCTAACAGTCCAAACAAATACTTTCTCAATGTTTGCAGGCTTATATTTAATATTTCAAAGAGATTTTCCCACTGCAATTTGTGTATTAAAGGTACAAAAGTTCTACAAAAGTGACCCAAGATAAAGGATGTGCCAGTGTTTGAGGTACAAAGGTTATTTTCAGTTTAGCCATCTCCAATGAAGTAATTTTTCCACTAAATTATGGAGGTTTTTTTTTTCCCCCTCAGAGCAGAAGAAAAATAACTGTAAGTATACCTTTTAAATTTCATTTTGCATCATGGTGGTTTGAAAGTAATAGGAGTGCAACCCCTATTATTATTAAGCAGGTGATGTTGCAGGTTGCCTTTCAAGAATCTGAAGGGTTTCAGTCAAAAGTTACTTTGAAACGTTGTGTTCAGTGCTTTGCACACAGTAATACTCACAAGAGTCAGGAAGTAGAGGCGAAGCATTCCCTGGGTGGATTTTGCTTGCTGCGACTGGGTATGTGTGTCAGCTGGAGGAGTGAGGCCATCTTGCAGACCTGCCTGCAGATAATGCCTTCTGTGCTTGTTCCAGTGTGGGGTTCTGGCTGAGAGTGAGCAAGTGGATGGGGGGGGCTTGTTGCAGCCTCAGGTGTGAGGAAATTACACTGCAGAAATGTTACAGCTCTCACCTTATTTCTTTGAAACCTTCCCATGCAGTAAGGCTTAGAGTCTCTTCCTTGTGGTGATTCCTCTTCTTCAGTTTCATCCTGATTTCCTTTCTGGATTTACTTGCAATGGACCCTGGTGATTTGGGGACTAAAGCCAACTGGCATTAAGAAAGCAAAGGATGGCTCCAAGTAAAGGATCCTGTCGGGAAATGTCTGCTTTTGCCAGGGAGTTGAGCGGAATTCCTCTACCTTCCTTTGGGCAGGGAAGAGAAATCTGAACTGTGGGACTGAAGCATCTCTAACACCTATTTCAACAAAGACCATCCAGAAACTCCCTTGACAGCTTTCCGTGCCAGGACTTTCTGTGCGGTCTCTGTCAAACCTGGGTGTGGCACAATGCTCCAGCTCAGGACCAGCTGCTGTGACTATCACCAAACAGGTGAGACCCTTCATTGTGATTAGGGATTTTAATCTTTTCCCTGTCCCTTAAAAATAATGCACCAGTTAAAAATAAGAAAAGCTCCCCCCCCCCCATTTTTATTTACTAGTAGCAGAAGCCTCAAACCTTCCAAATACACTTAAACATCTGAAATTGAAAAGATGCTGTTTCAATTATATAATTGTGTGTGGCTGGTGGCTAATCCACAGGGTTCCTACCAGCATCATAAGCCACATCTATAAGGTATTTTCTCTTCTGTAAGTGATGTGATTTGAAATAGGGAGCTTGAGACGGCTAAGTCTCTGTTGTGTAAAAAAATTGGCTGAGACTCTCCAGAGAAAATCCCAAATGCCTGATCACTCTGGTAAGAAGTGCTGGGGCTCTGCCCTGTGATCTGCAACCAGACAAAAGGTTATGAGGAACTTCTCATTACAGATGAAGCAAGGTGAGGATAATCTTCAGTTCCTCAGGAAGCTGCTCTCTGCTCTTGGCACAAAGAAACAGGAGGGCAATACCATCCCTCCTTTCTTGTTGGCAAGCAGTGAGGTGACCAGCTCCTCTGAAATATTTTCTCACTGAGGAGTGGAAGACTTGCTTTGGGTCACTGATAAGCCTCATCTTTCTGTGCACAAGATGCTGCCTGAACCTCGGTTGAGTATCCATGGTGGTAGGAGGCTCTCACCTGCTGGGTCCTTCCCCATCCCCTTTCCATCTCTGTTTACACCAGCGCTGTTCCTTGAGGGAGGGAAAAGGGATGGTGAACCTTTTCTGTTTTTTGCTGGTGTCACCAAAAGGTTCGAGGGTGGTCTAGGTACCTCATTCTTCATCCACAGGCTCCCGGGTTTAAACTGATTGAGGCAAGAAAAACAACTCACTACTTCAACATGGTTTGCCTGGGGAGAGGGGCCAAGCTCTTGCACACTAGTGCCCCTCTTCTTGCTTTCCTTTCTTGTACTCAGTGGCATTTGCCCGAGTGTCTACAACCTCGGGAGAGGATAGATCAGGCAAGTTGGCAGCTTAAGGGCCAGGGTTTTGGGGGAAGATGCTCTGACAAACTCCTCCAGCATTGCTTTCCCCGAGTTTCTCAGTGAGGCCTGAGCCACAGCGCTGGAGCGGGAGTGGCCGGGACAGGAACAAAAGCCAAGGGCAGCGGGGCGGGACGTGGCGGGGACTCGGGGCAGGGGGGAAGACATGGACGGACAGCCCCGTCCCTGACACCCTCCCAGCCCTGTCATCTTCCAGGTAATGTGAATGTCTGTCCCATCCATCATCCCGCAGTCCTCAGGGCGGGGTGTGTGTGTGTGTGTGTGTGTGGCGGGAATTTGCTCGGTTACTGAAAACTTATTATCCTCAGAGGGGGCGGCTTTGTTGACCCGGCCGCGCTGCTCTTTTGTGGGCTCTGTTGCCAGGATTTATGCATTTACATAATGGATTAGCATGAAACAAAACGCAAGGGAATGCCTCTCCCCCTTTTCCCACTCTTTCGCGGGTGAGCTAGTTTGTAAATGTGAGTTCCTTCTCCTTCCTCGGGTACCTGTTTTCTTCCGACGAAGAAGGCGCGCTCTG
>KL278126.1:11570-38217 GCA_000699545.1 Podiceps cristatus | reverse complement strand
AAAAAAAATAAAAAAAAAAATAAAAATGTTATTAAACTAAGTAGTTAAGTTGACAAATCTAGGTGATTGCCCCAGCCAAGTGCCTGCCAGGTACTGCTGGGTACCTGGGTGGCCCAGTAGGGTTTGGTAGGTGCTCCAGGCACATGAGCAGAGATTCCCTTGTAGCCCGTGGTGAAGACTATGATGAAGGAAGCTGTGCCCCTGCAGCCCAGGGAGGTTCATGGTGGAGCAGAGACCCACCTGCAGCCCAGGGAGGACCCCACACCAGAGCAGGGGGATACCTGAAGGAGGCTGAGACTTTGTGGGCAGCCCATGGTGGAGCAGGCTCCTGGCAGGAGCTGTGGACCCGTGGAGAGAGGAGCCCCAGCTGGAGCAGGTTTGCCTGCAGGATATGACCCCATGGGTGGCCCACACTGGAGCAGTCTGTTCCTGAAGGACTGCACCCCACGGGACGGACCCATGCTGGAGAAATGTGAGGAGCAGCAGAGTGAGAGGAGCTCTTCCCCTGAGGAGCAAGGAGCAGCAGAGACAGTGTGTGATGAACTGACCACAACCCCCATTCCCCGTTCCCCTGTGCTGCTTGTGGGGAGGAGGTAGAGAAAATTGGGAGTGACGTTCAGCCTGGAAAGAAGGGAGGGGTGGGGGAAAGGTGTTTTAAGATTTAGTTTTTATATCTCATTCTCCTACTCTGATTTGATTTGCAATAAATTAAATTATTTTTTCCCCAAGTCAAGTCTATTTGCCTGTGATGGTCATCGCTGAGTGATCTCCCTGTTCTCATCTTGACCCACATTATATTTTCTCTCCCCTGCCAGCTGGGGAGGGGAGTGGCAGAGTGGCTTTGGTGGGCACCTGGTGTCCAGCCAGGGTCAACCCACCATACTAAGGGAGGTCACTGACTCCTGGGCAATTGCACTGAGCTTTCTCTCTCCTTGTCCCAAAACAGGAAGACATGAAGAAACCTATTGTAGCCAGAGCTGGCTCAGGACAAGTAGAAGATCGTGATGGTGACTGTGAAGTAACTTTGGGGTACCTTTTCTGTCAGGTGGGAAGAGAACAAGGAACACATCTGGTTTTCTTCTAGAAGAAGTCTCAATACCTGCAGGGAAACTAGAGACTAGACACAGGGGAGGTAGACACTCCTCAACAAACAAGTGAGGATAGGTGTGGATAAAGTAGGCAAGCAAAGGGTTAATCAGAAGACTAGACTGCAATAAACAGAGTTGGTGGCCAGTCACAAGTGGTGTCCCCCAGGGCTCAGTTTTGGGGCCAGTCTTGTGTAATATCTTTATCAATGATCTGGATGAGCGGGTTGAGTGCACCTTCAGTAAGTTTGCAGATGACCCCAAATTGGTTGATCTGCTTGATGGTAGGAAGGCTCTGCAGACAGTTCTGGACAGGCTGAATAAATGGGCCAAGGTCAATTGCATAAGGTTTAACAAGGCCAAGTGCTGGGCCCTGCACTTGGGTCACAACCATCCCCAGGCAATGAATGTTACAGCCTGGGGGAGGAGTGGCTGAGAAGCCACTCAATGGAAAAGGACCTGGGAGTGCTGTTTGACAGCCAGCTGAACGTGAGCCAGCAGTGTGCCCAGGTGGCCAAGAAAGCCAACAGCATCCTGGCTTGTGTCAGCAATAGCGAGGCTAGCTGACACATACCCCGACACCCATGTACTTGGCACTGGTGAGGCTGTACCTTGAGTGCTGTGTTCAGTCCTGGGCCCCTCACTACAAGAAGGACATCGAGGTGCTGGAGCGTGTCCAGAGAAGAGCAATGAAGCTGGTGAGGTGTCTGGAGAACAAGTCTTATGAGGAGCAGCTGAGGGAGCTGGGGTTGTTTAGCCTGGAGAAGAGGAGACTGAGGGGAGACCTTATCACTCTCTACAACTACCTGAAGGGAGGTTCTAGTGGGGTGGGTGCTGTTCTCTTCTGCCAAGTACTTACTAGATTAGATATTATGAAAAATTTCATTGCTGAAAGAGTGGTCAAGCATTGGAACAGGCTGCTCGGGGAATTGGTGGCATCACCATCCTTGGAGGTGTTCAAAAAATGCATAGACGTGGCACTTTGAGGCATGGTTTAGTGGGTATGGTGGTGTTGGGTTGATGGTTGGACTTGATGATCTTAGAGGTCTTTCCCAGCCTTAATGATTCTATGATTCTAAGAGAAGGAACGCATAGAAATCAACAAAACAAGGCTTCCCTGAGGAATTTATGCAGGTAGAGAGTCTCCTTTGGTAGGATACTGGTATTCTGCAAAGGCATTTGCTGGGAATCACCATGACTCCATTGAGGACTCATCTTTTACAATGTCTCTGGCAGAGTGTTATCATCTCCTGCCTTTCCCACCTCAAAATGCCTATGGGCTCTGCATGACTTGCACATCATTCTTATTTTTCTGCTTTTATCTTACTATTAATAAATCCCTTAAAAATGTTATTAATAACAAGGTGTGTTTGGATAAATAGTTCTCCCTAAATAGGCTATATGTCTTAGTGTGGAAGGCTGCAAAACAAACAAGGCCTTTGAGAGTTGGTGGCACATGGATGGTGAAGATGGAGTTAAGAGAAACAGTAGGCATAAGCATCAGTCAGGACGAGGTGCCTTAGGAAGATTCAATGCCCCAATTCTCACATACTTAGAAAAAGAGTACAAATCTCAGTTTGCTGCCATCTTTTCCATTTTGCTTTTACCGAAAGTGTTAGGACATCAGACCAACTTGCTTTTAATTGTAAGTCATAGATCAAGCTCAACTCTGGCCCTATTGACTTTTCTTTCTCTTTCAGGTGTCCAGTCATCCATATCATTGACTTCTGACAAAGAGGTCATTACAGTTTTTTCTGGAAAAAGGTCAGGCTACCCAGGAATTACTTTATGTCATAGGGCTACACAGAGTAAGTTTAATGAGTCAAAAAAAATATAGTATAACAGTTGAGACAGACTGCTCTACACCAGACAACAGGAAACATTATTTCATAGCCTGAGTCAGACTGGAACTGTGAGGCAGGCAATCATCGTACATCATCCCAAAGCAGCCAGGATTCACAGGACTAAAGCTGCAACCATTATTTTTGTGGAGCTAGAGCACAATTCTCCCAAGTGATGAGCAACTAAGTGGAGACAAAAGACTATGTGTGTCCCACCTGTGCCACCAATGCATCCAAAAATCATTGGAAGAGACTGCTGTATCCTCTTTTATGTCTCCCACACATGATGTGGTCACAATTTAAAAGACAGAGTGATGAACTGCAGTATGGAACTAAATAGTACCTAGTAACAATAAAATGCACAGAGGCTTACATTGAGAAGTTTCTTTAATAGAATAGAATGCTTTATGTTGGAAAGGAGCTCTGGCAGTCACTTAGTCCAACTTTCCACTCAAAGCAGGGCCAATTTAAATCCAGTGGCTGAGGTTTTGTCCTGTCAAGTTTGGTATATTTGCGAGGGTGGAGATTCACAACCTTGCTAGGCAACAGTCTTTGACTGCCCTCATTGAGATTTTTTTTTTTTTTAATAATATAGATACATATGAAAATGAACAAGAAATGTGCTCTGCAAATGTTAGGTGATCTTTTGAGGAATTCTTGTAAAATTAATCTGATAAAAATTAAGCAAATGTAACTTGATAGTTTCATGAATGCAGAACAGTCCTAGTAAATGCAAGTTCAGATGCCAAGGCTGTATACTGTTCTAAATGGGTATATATACAACAAAAATTTATGGGTGTAGTTAAGAGCAGAATTTGAGCATACCAATTTTACAGAATGCTTTGAATAAACTTGTTTGAATGCATGTTCCCAGCAATGCAGAACACTGAACTCAAGAGTATGTTTAGCATGAAACTGAAACTGGAACTGCTCACAAATTCCTAAGAAACTTGGTGGTTTCCTTTTAACGCAGTCAGTTGTTTTGTGATATAGAGCCTGAATAAGATCAGCCTACGAGCTGTGCTATCGGTATATGTTTAAACTGATCATGAGCATTGGATTGTTTCTGCTACCATGTAAATAGGATAAAGCTGTTTTGTAAAACTTTTTAGAATCTCAGCTGTTACATGAACCTGATTCTTCCAATGGCTGCATAAAGATCTGATGTGAGTATAATGCTGCTAAAATGCAAATCTATATTTACTGTATTTCTGACAGATTGTAGATTTTTTTTTCCCCTATATTCTTAAGATTTGCTTAAATTATTTTCAAGTGATTTTTAGGGAGTCGACTCTAATTCTGAACTAGAGATTGGATAAGTCCCAGATACTAAAACACAGGCCCATATAACTTCAAACCCCAGGCACTGAAGAGTTTTAGAAGCTGAACCTGTCTTGCAACTCAGCCTTCTGTCATAGGCAAAGGCAGAAGAGTGGTGTTAGCAAGCCTCTTCAGCTATGCATTGGGCTGTTGCTATTTGCAAATCTTTCACTCTGAATTTCAGGGAAGAGCTGTAAGGAAAAAAAAAAAAACAACTGTATATATTTGTATCTATATGTTTCTGCTTACTTTCTTCTGGTTGTTATTAAACCCATATCTGCAGATGGTAGGTTGTTTTGATTGTATGGCAAGTCCAGAGACTTTCACCTTCTGCATTCCTAGGAGGAGCACAGGCTAGGAAGAGGAGAATTTCTTGTGCTTCTCTGAAAAGTCTTTCTTTCCATAGAAGCCGGAGATATGAATGAAAATTTGCAGTGTATCACACCAGTTTTAGTCTGTAATGCTAGTGCTGCTGCTAAGAGCTGAAAGGCATGTGTTCTCTAGAATACACAGCTGCATTTTAAATGTAATTAATGACATTTTCTGTAACAAATTTCAATCAATTTTATCCTAACAACTATGGCAAAAAAAAATCAAGGTTGTGTTAGAATTATTATACTTGATGATGAACAAAAAAAAAAAAAGTGACAGGGAAAAAGGTACAACAGATGACAGTTAAACAATGCAGGGAAAGTGAAGAGTGAGCAAAGGAAGTGAAAAAAGATCTCTCTTCACCTGAAAGCTGAAGTGAGACAGAGAGCAGACTGAAATGATGCAAATAGGCTGCCACAGGTGATGTGAATATGAGATATAAAGTAATGGACCCAACAGTAAATTGACTGCATAGTGAGGTCAACAAGGGACTGCAATAAGGGTGCAACAGCAGAGAAGAAAGAGCAGGTGTGAAGGTGTGTGTGTCAGGTGGGATGGAGAGAACGATGGCAGAAGACTATGTCCACAAGACATACTGAGATGGGCCCAACAAATGGACTTTGAATAAATGTTAATATGCACTGCTAGGTTTTTTTGTGAAATCCCTGAAATAGAAACAAAGTACCTTCTTTCTGATGGTAAGGTATAGAACAGATGCAGTTTGTGTCAGGATCTAATGCTGGTTTTCTTGGTTTTTATTTTCTGACCTGGTATTTTTTACCTTTTTTTTTTTTTTTTTTTTTTTTTTTTTTTTTTTAACCGGATCCTTCACGGAAAGGAAAATCAGTTTAGTCATTTCATGAGGAGGTGGAAAAGGCTGTCTTTTTGCACATGTGAGAGTGTTGGAAGGAAGCTTTTGAAACCACAAAACGCACAGAAGACAAAGGAGTTTCAGTGACAGAGAAAGACAAAGAAAGCAAACAGTGACTGGGAACCCTCAATCTTTTGCAGTGTACATATGCATATGAGAAGATAGTCTCTTTTCTAACAAAATTAGCATAAAACTCAGTTTTATGCAGGAAGATCTGAATTACATCATAACAAACTAGCTTAGACATGAGAAGCAGTACAGTCACATTAGCCTGGTACTGTTCTGATGCTTTCTTTTGGCCAAAAGGAGACGAGTAGGATGCCATGTTAACAGAGCTTGATTGCTTCTGGTATTCAGATGAACTTGTCTTTCTGGGCATTGTGCTGTGCTTTGTGCAGGCACTATCTCTGCAGTGCAAAAGTACAAAGGCTGTAGAAAGAGAGGGAACAGGAAAAGAGTGATCTTAGCGGATCTCTGTAATGTTTTAGAGTATGTCAGTGGCAGAGCAGAGATGTTGAATGTAGGAATGAACAAATCAATAGCAAAACTGCTGTTTCAACTTTATAACAAAGTCCATCAGCTCAAGATTTCTCACCAGTCTTTCAGATCACCTGCCAAACCTTGCCTGCTAAAGTGCACTTGACAGTTGTGCGGAGGTGCACACAGGCCACCTGGCCAGCCTGGTGATGTTACCATCCTCCTCCCAGCTGTGGAGTGCAACGTCCCCGCTTTCTTCCAGGAGCTTTGTAAGAACACCTGTGTTATACCTGCTAGAACTGAGCATGACCACATCATAAGTGCTGTCAGTGTGCTAACTTGATCTGCAGGGAAATACAATACAAAGAAGGGTTTGTCTGCAATACCTACTTGACTTTAAAAGGATGAAATACCCTTTCCTTAGTCCTTTAATCCTTTTATCTTTCAGACTGAAGTCTGAACGATTATTGTGAGCTTCTGTGTATGTTTGACTTGGGTTTTAAAGCTGGAGAAGAGTCGGTGTGCTTGGAAGCTTGTTTAGATTTTCCAGCCATTCTGATTATTCTAGTGGAAGATAGGCTCTTGGTCTACAAAACTCTCCTTGCTTACTGCTGTTAAGCGTCATTACATAAATGCTAAATGTGTTTACTGTTCTTAATTGTCCATTCTCTGGAACACAAATATTTTAATAGTTGAAATGATGTTTCCAGGAAAGGGTTATTCATGGTTTGTTAGACTATAAGGTCCCTGTCTCTGGTTGCGTTCATTTAGTGGACAGCATAAAGAAGATTCGTCCTGCACAGGATCCTTTGTTATTCTTGTATCAACAGCAATCATGGAATGGTTTGGGTCGGAAGAGACCTTTAAAGGCCATCCACTCCAATCATAGAAAGATGGTGCCAGATGGTCTTGTTCTAAGGTCTTATACTAACATACTCCTTTTATCTAAGAAAAGTACCATGATCTTTCAGATACGTGGATGAAAGGGATACAATTGAATTCACAGTTCACATTATTCAGATGTGGGTTTCAATGTTTAAGGAGTAGATTGCAAAATATTCCGTGATTTCCATATTCCTTTGCTTACAAAGCTTCTTGCAAACTCTTCAATATTGTCAACATTGTGGGAGTTGTCACTAACTGGGTCAAATCACTTCTGACCAGACTGATGCCAACCTCCCTTGTCAACTCACGGTGGTTCACAACCTGAGTGTTTCTTGAAAGTAAGATCCAGTAGGCATAACAATAAACACATGTCAACAAGATAGATACAAAGCACAGCTACTTAAAAGAAGTATCCTGGCTTTTGCTCAAAAGCTTAATTTTTTAAGCATGTAACAGACTTTGATGTTCCCCTTTTGCCACTCCTCAGAGCATCCTTATAACATACAGCTCTGTTAGGACAAACACCTCTTCACTTCTGTCTGTAGAGCTGAATTAAATCTATACTTTATGTCGAATAATATGTTGAAAACAATATGTGGCCTGGAGCACACAGCTTGTGCAGTTTGAAAAGGGAATGCCAAGTCTGAATTTTCTGAGGGAGCAAGAAACCTCTTTCTCACTCCTTACCAGGAGAATTTTGGGCAACCACTTGAGGTTTTATGTGAACTGGTGCATTCCATTGGCCAAAAATTACTCTTTTTTTTGGAGATGAGTGTTATAATCACTGTGGGTATGTGAACTGGGGCCAGTACTAAAGTCATAGACATGATCAACTGAATGAAAAGGAGGAAAACTATACACAGTGCCATTTTGACCTTTGGTGGAATTTTAGCAATTTATTCTCATTGCCTTCTGGATTTCACTCAACATTCATTAAGAAAACTTATCAGAATATGTTCCTTTTGGGCCAAAGAGAGTCAAGTATGGGTTTCAACTTGGTACTTTCAGTAAAATAAAAAAGCCATATAAAAAAAATTATATTCCTTCATTTTCCCATTCATATTGTCATCCTTTTGTTTTCATTGTTCCCATTCGAATTTTTCATCTTGGGCCCTACTTCCTCACTGGAACTATTGCAACTCATAAAAAGCCATGACGTTTTTTAGATGCCTAATGCTATGGTTTTCATCACCTCAACCCTTAAAAGTTTATTCAGCTTCATTTTCATAATCACACAGCACTGTGTGAAAGCTTGCTTTTTCTTCAGCAGGTTGGTCTGGGAAATTCATTTACTGACAGGGTCTGAATTGCTGTTGAAATGTCACGCAACTTCTGCATGTTCTCAGATGTGGATTTCAATTCCTGACTTTGCTGCCAGAACCACTAAGTGCTGGTTTTATGGTGCAGTGTTCCTTTGTTGTATCCCTTGGAAGCTGTAACAGATAGATGATGAATACAGTTTTAAATGGCCTCTTGCTTAAAGAGAATAAAAGACACTGCTATACATGAATTTATTAGGATTGTTTTGTACATGAACTACTACATTGTAGGGCATGGCATATGTTTTACAAAAAATAGGGAGAAAATGAGGGCTATTCTGTAACAGCATAAATGGTTGGTACTGCAAGCTCAGATGAAATCACCTTCTAGATGCTGGTACAGACCTTCTTTATGGAAATGCATCAGGATACCTGGCAGAGCCACATGATTAAGCTGCATGGATAGATTGCACTGAGGTTGTGCAACAGGTTGATGTCCGCTAGTAAGATCATGGAAATAAAGAAGGATGGCTTCCAATACAGATTCTTGCTGATGGTTCCTTGATCCTTCTAATACAGATCCATGCTGAACCCCACAAGCATTCCATGACTCTGTTTTCAGTATCACAAGCAAAAATGTTTCCGTTTGGGTTCTTCTACTTATTTATGGTATGTGTCACGTTCTTCTCATACTAATCTGTCTGGTCAGGGAAGATTTACTCTTATCTGATTTAATAATTATGCTTGCTGTCTGCTGGGGCTTTGAGTATGTATCCCCTTAGTTTTGCTCTATCCTTTTACTCTCAGTGATATGTTTATTTTAAAAAGTCCCATCGCCAACATTATGCAAGATACATGCTCTGCATTCTCAATGTACTCCGAGCTATAAAAAGAGAGCAGATCACCTCAAATGTCCCAGGTGAGGCTAATCTAGGGATCTAAACATTGATGTGAAACACTGTTTCATTCTTCATTCAGTTCTTCCCCCTATGTCCACCCTCTCCTAAGTAGTCTGTGTGGACAAGTGAACATAGCAGGAGATTGAGGATGGTATATTTCTTTACAGTATTAACTGTGAAACATGGTGGTGTCAGTAAATAATGAGTAAAATTTAACCTGGTTGTCAAGGCAGCACAGGATCTTTGTTTCTGTATGCAAGAAATGGAGATACTGATGCTGGTATTATAAAATACTTTTTCATACAGCTAAAATAATTACTATTTATCATACATTAGTTAGTGGCATCTCAGTCAGTCTTCTGATAAAGGTAACTAGCTTTCCTTTACAAGTAATAAATCTGCTTGCTGTAGTTTGTATATCTACCTTTACGGTAACATAAAGGTCACTTTTAGCTTCTGACATCAAAAGATTAAGGTCTACGTTTCCAGGAAAGTCCTCTAGTTTGGCTGCTGACTTTCATAAAGTTTGAGCCTGACTTTCAGAGGTACTGACAGCTCAAAGGTAGAAGCAATCTGAGAAATGCAGCACCTGATAAAATCAGAACCATAATGTTTCAAGCTGAGCCACAAATGAATGGGGAAGTAAAATCAAAACCCCTCTCCAGTAAGTCTAGATCTGGGGAAGTCTAAAATTGCTCCTTCTCTTCTACTTCCTTATGCTCATGCATCTGGATCTCCTTTGTTATTTTTTTCAGATTATACTACATGTTAACATCTTTATTCAAACTAATTCTTCCTTCTTATCTGTTATCTCATTAGTTTTGTTATAAATATCTCATTAGTTTTGTTATAAACGTTGTCCCTGGTTTTTGGTGCTTTTTTTTTTTTTTTTTTTTTTTAGTTATGTTGATCTGTATACAAAACTACAAATGATAGTTTACTTGTTACTGGAACAGGAAGATAGATACCCACTTTAAGACTGGATTTTCTCTTTTTTTGCATTATTTCAGGGCTGTTGGTTTACTGTCAGTAATAAAAGGTACTTGGTACATGTCAGGCACTGCCACATGCAAAGTGAAATAATTAGCAGAACTAAGTCTTAAAATCTAGTCCATTCTGAGACAAACTATAATTTACCCACCTTAAGATTTCTGGTACCTCACACTGAGTTCTAGCTATCTGCTGGTCTTGAGGTTAAAGAACTTGGACAGTAAGTATCCTCAAAAAAATATGTAAAGCAGAGTTGAAACAAAATCAAGGTTAGCGATCTTGTGAACTTGATAGGTGTTAGTGCAGGCAGTTAAAAAGTGTGCTTGTGCATGCTTGCATAACTCTCCTGCATGTGAGAAGCCAACTGCAATTGATATTTATTATTCACGGGCAGAGGTTCAACGTGAAGTTGTAAAAGGACTGCCCTATCAGACTATTTGAGACTGCCTGCAAGCTACAGATCCTGAAAGCCTCATGGGTGAAGTTGTGGAAATGTTTTCTTTCCCTTCATTGCCATAGGTCAGTGGTTCATATTCCATGCGTGTGCATGGGTTGTTTTAATCGGGATTTTCCTTGTTTCTAGTGGTAGCCTTGTGTTTGTTTTTCGTTTTGCTGAATTTTAGCTGCGAAGGCTGTGAAGGCTAGCGTGCCTCTAATCCATCTCAGCAGAAGGTAGGTCTTGTACTTTCTGATGCAATTTTACTTTTGTTTCAGATCCACCTGAGAAAATGTTCCAGATCCTCACAATGCTGTTGCTGAAAACACAGCTCTATATGGTTTCAGGTGAGAGAGAAGAGGCCTTTCAATTCTGCCAGCAGAACCAATGCAGCAAGTACAACTGTGCCCTCAGCACAAAGGCTGCAGTGCCTCTGCTGATACTTGCATGAATAGGCAGTGGTGTCTGGAGCCTCTGCTTTGCAACATCTTACGGAAGGCACTGTGCCCTAATTGAGCACAGGACAGATGTCCTTCACTTTCCACAACTGGGCTTCTTTTAAAGTATAGTAAAGTATCGACAGCTGAGCTGTCCAGTATTAGCAGGCCTGGCTATGACAGGGAGGATGACCAAAGCAACCTAAGCCAATTGTAAAATAAACATCTTTGGTGTGAGGCAGAGGGAAATAAAACCACCTATATTCCCCTGTCCGTGCCTGGAGAAGCAGCAGCTTGGCTAAAACCCAGAAGAGACCTGGCACTTTTTAGTATTATTTTTTCCCTCATTACAGTTGTGTTGAAGTAAATAAACATTGCTAAGAGGAATTGAAGCTTTCCCTGTAAGTATTTCACAAACACATGAAATAAAAGGAATGCAAAAACAGATGCATGAACCTCTCTTTTGAATGTCACTATCAATATTTCCAAGTGCTTCTGAATTAAATCTACCAATATATGGTACATCAAATATAGAAATTAGTAACAAGGTATATTGAATGATGTATCACAAATAACTCACCTTTATCAAGACACTTTAAAATGGTAAACTATTCATAACAATCTGAACTTCAGATTTGGTGAATGGCTAAGATTATTTTTATATACTTTCTGTAATACTGTTGCTTATATCTGAAAAGACACATGAGATCATACGATACATGGTCCCAGACTTGTGGAAGACTGCAGTTGCTACCAAGCAATTCTTCCAAGTTACATATGCTTACCCAGTGCAACTCTTATTTGTTTCACAGGCGTTACACTGGATTTTCTCTTTGTAAAGGATAATGATTTACCATTTTCACAATTGCTTTTACTCACAATTGCTTTTCACAGTTGCTTTTACTAGAATCCTAGGACATATAAGATACATAGTTTCATAGAAGTTCTCCCTGTGTAATCATTGACTCAGCCTTGTTACTTCTAAAATGTGAAAAAAACCCGCTTGTTTTGTCCTCGTCTTTCAGACCCAGTAATTAATACAGAATATAGATGATTTGTTATACATACTAACATGGTAAAAATGTTAGCGTGAATAGGGACAAAAATGCTTAAAATTTTTAGTCAAGTAACCATATGCCTGACTACATGACACTTTTTGCCCAAGTTTAAAGAAAACCAGAACATATTTTAATACAACAAATGAAACTGTTTTCTTTTGTTGTTGTAGCTTTATTTACAGTTGAAGTTCCTCAACAGCTATATGTTGTGGAGTATGGGAGCAATGTGACCATGGAATGCAGATTCCCTGTGAATGGCTCATTAAACCTAGGACTCCTGACTGTCATTTGGGAGCAAAAAAGGCAGGGCCAGACAAAATCAAAAGAGGTGTACACGCTCCGCAATGGGAAGGCATTCCCTCCATCCCAACATCACGATTACATAGGAAGAGCAACGCTTCTGCACAGTGAACTAAAACTGGGACGAGCTGTCCTTCAGATCACCAGCGTGAAGATCACAGATGCGGGTTCATACCTTTGTCTTATTGAGTACCAGGGCGTAGACTACAAGTTCATTACTTTGGAAGTAAAAGGTTAGTGGCTGAATTGAATGTAAGTATACATTCATTGAGATGTCTCTACGAAATTCCTACAGGCTTGTAGAAATTGCTAATTCTCTCACCAAGACCCTGCACTCAGCCCCCAGGTGAACCAAAGCAGTTGTAGTGCCAGCTAGTCTTGGTTCAATGGCCAGCTGAGCTTCTCTAGGTGCAGCCTGTGCCGGAGAGCGACGGCTCCCCCTCCATCCTTCATCCCTCCTCCTTCTTCCCACAGACTCTTCTCCAGTGTCCCCACCCCCTGCCTCCCATTTGACCCCCCGCCCTGTTGGGCCACCTCTGGCCATTCCTAAGTTTCTCAGAGGTGCTTTAATTTATTTACGAGCCGTTCTGTAACTACCCAAGTGGCTGGGGATTCCCCAAGCGACTGCAGCTCCCAGGACATGTGATCTTCTGTGTTCGTCAAAACCAAATGGACATTAGTAATAAAGGCATATGTTACTGGATAGCATGATAGACCAGTCCTTTGAAAGGCTTCTGGTGTTTCCCACTAACTGCAGTATGTCCGTGTGATACAAGGCAGCACTCATTTCCCACCCAGGCACTTAAATTACGAGATCTGTCAAACACAAAAATGGATACAGCCATTTTTAAGACCCACATTGGTTCCTCTGAACTGTCCTCACATAATTTCAAAGTTAATTTTGTTCTAATATGATGAAAATACCACACTAGTTTATAAGCTATGGTAAAATGAACGTTAAAACCAGCCTTTTTCTTGAAATGGCATATTCAAAAAGTGAAAATAGAGTCCCATGAGACTTCACCTGCTTCCTCTGTATTGATAAATTATAAAATCAGTGTCAACTGCTGCCTTGTATAAAGTAGCAGAGTAAGCTCTGTCATTGTAGGCATGAGAAGGATTGAATAACAAATATTGTTCTACAAAACACCCTGTATCATTTCAAATAAGTGTTCCACAGATACAGCCATAGAAAAAATATGGCGTTAAAGGGAAGGAGGGAAAGTGAAGCAGGAAAACTACTATAATCTCACTCAACAACTTCTTATGCAGCATCCTACAAGACAATCAACACTCAAGTAATGAGAAAACCAGGTGACGACAAGTTTGTTTTTATGTGCCAGTCAGAAGGCTTTCCTCTGGCAGAGGTTTTCTGGCAAAATGAGAAGAACTTCAGTCTCAGTGGATCTGCAAATACCACCTACACGCTGACTGCAGATGGCCTCTACAATGTCACCAGCATTCTGATGTTCAAACCAAACATGAACGAAAACTACAGCTGCGTGTTCTGGAATAAAGAACTGAATGGAGCAACTTCAGCTCACATTTCCACTTTAGGTTTGTATCACCTTGAACTTGTACAAGGCAGAGAGTGTTTGTGTCCTATGATCCATCACTGGAATTCGGTTCTAGAAAACAGTGTAATATTGATGCTCGGGAAAAGAAACAAGTCAGTATTATTTACACCTTTGAAGCCTCAGCTAGTTTACACTCCATCAAGCCAGTCTGTCATTTTTATGTATATTTTAATTTTAGGGTAGCTCCCATTACTATGCTGCCAGTACAGAGGAAATTCTTTACTCTGTGTGGGTGTCTTCCCTGATCTAGACTCCTAATTAATTGTTCTTCAAATGGGATACAGATAGATTGCTGCCGTGCTCACTGAAATGCCATACAAATGAGAGATTTCACTTATTTTTTGTAAAGCTTCTTATAGTAATATTGCAGAATAAAGTATTCATGAGTGTAAAACACTACATTGATGAATTTTAAGAATCTTTTGTTCAGTCAGAGCAAGACTTCAGAGAATCAAAACTGATAACTTCATAAATGATGCCATTTTGTGAGTTATAGATTTACTCTCTTTTCATGTTTTTGACAGCTTTAATGAGAACACAATATAGCGGACAAAAATCCCTGATCTTATTTATCGTCCCCACGTGTGTGATGATACCTGTCCTTCTCCCTGCACTAATAATCTTTAAAAAGAGAAAATCATTCCAGAATGGGCAACCCAAAAAAGGTACATTTCACTTCAGGTAGTGGATCTTCTCACTTATTCTTTATTTTTCCCGTGAACGACCTTTTGGAAATTTTAGTAACTCTAGGCATGCTTGTGTGACTTTGGTCACATTTTTTTTCTAGATGTGCTCTGTTCTTGGATCATTTTGAGTTGGGTTTTGTTTTCCTCACCTTGTTACTTACATGAGATAAGGTATATGGGAAGACACATTTTTTTATATGACCAGCTACTATTCTGTAAAGAACACAAACAAGCTTTGGCTTGGGTAAGAAGGACTGTAAAAACATAGTTTGAATGGTGTTTTTCTTCATGGCTACAAAGACATTGTAGCTACGGCCTATGACACACAACTTTTATTTTTGAACTCCATTAAGGCTGTATAACTAAGGTGGTACACTGTACTGGACTATTAGGCATAGTGTTTCTTTCCTTGTTTGCAAGTGCAACAGTGGCAAAGTAATAAAGCAAACAGGGTATTATTCTCATCTTTTCTTGCCTATGAATAGATTCCAGTAAACTCAGATAAATGTACTTACTGTCATGAAATGAAAGTCTTGCTATTAAGGACTTCAGAATTTGGTTCAAAATTTGGAAAAAAAAAGAAGTGTTAGAGAATGTATTTAGTATGAGTTAATAATAAACTTAAATGTGCTTAAAGCTCAAGTTTAATCTAAAAGTTTCTTGAATTGTATTGTTTCTTTCAAATCTAGAAATGTTTAAGCTAAATTTGTATCTATTTACTTTAACAGACGGGAAAAGGAAACTGAACCCTAACCCAAAAGATGAGAACAGTAAGTCATAGGATTTTATATATGCTTACAGCTTTTTCTTTCTTACAGACAAAATATTTATAAATCTGTACATTGCAACTTAAATAATGTTACCTCCAAACAGAGGATGGATAGTTTTGAATTTAAAGTCAACTTTTCTTCAGTTTTCTAAAATATTATGACTTTCTCACAGGTGATGTAAAAATTTATAAACGTTTGTTCCCTTTCACTGAGATAGAGAGAGCTTGCATACGTAGCTCGGTATAAACTTCTGTATAATAACTACAGTTCTAGTAGCCTTAGCTGAGTAGAATACACACAGAAAACTGATTGTTTTGGAAGGCATCAAGATTTCTGTGGTAAAAGTCTGTTATACTTCTGGCTTAGGGCACAGATTTTAACAACAAATAAAATGATACCTCATTTATCTGGAATATCAGATCATCCACCCAGCCACTTAGCATCTTACAAGTATGCGACTTTCCTAGACATCCAGGAATTTTTACATTGCAGAGGAAAAGTAATGACTAAAAAGGAGCAAGATGCATGTAACTATACTGTCCTAAAAAAAACCTGAAAAAAACCCCAAACACCATAGAAAAATATAAAGCAATATGAGAAAAAAAGCTCTTAAAACATCTACTTATATAAATTAGTTTTGTTACCTATAAATAAAAGTCTGATAGTCAGGGATCTCCTGACATGAACCTCAGGAAATAATGCCTCAGGAGAGAGGCTGTGGCCAGCGTTAGGTACAGTGGTACTGGGTTCAGCTGTAATTCCTTGGTGTCTAAGGAGACCCTAACAGCCTATTCAGGCCAGGCCTGAGGCTGACTAATGTGCTCCAGGAATATGAGTGATTCTCCCCCAGGAAGGGAAATTGGAGGAAAACTGGGGTGCAGCTGAGTGACCAGAATCATAGAAGCGCTTAGGTTTGAAGAGACCTTTAAGATCAGCCAGTCCAACCGTTAACCTGACACTGCCAAGCCCACCACTAAATCATGTCCCCAAGCGCCACATCTACACGTCTTTTAAATACCTCCAGGGGTGGTGTCTCAACCCCCTCCCTGGGCAGCCTGTTCCAGTGCCTGACAGCCCTTTCAGTGAAGAAAGGTTTCCTAATATCCAATCTAAACCTCCCATGGTGCAACTTCTGGCTGTTTCCTCTTGTCCTATCGCCTGTTACTTGGGAGAAGAGACCATCACCCACCTCACTACAACCTCCCTTCAGGTAGCTGTAGAGAGTGATGAGGTCTCCCCTCAGCCTCCTTTTCTCCAGACTGAACAACCCCAGTTCCCTCAGCTGCTCCTCATAGGACTTGTGCTCCAGACCCTTCACCAGCTTTGTTTCCCTTCTCTGGGTGTGCTCCTGCACCTCCATGTCCTTCTTGTAGTGAGGGGCCCAAACCTGAACACAGCATTTGAGTCGGGCCTCACCAGTGCTGAGTACAGGGGCACGGTCACTTCCTGACTCCTGCCGGCCACACTATTCCTGATAGAAGCCAGGATGCCGCTGGCCTTCTTGGTGAAATGATACATAGCACTTTCAGGACACATAGGCAGCTTTGGGCTTTTCCAGTGACAGCATCTACTTGAGAAGCCACCCCTGTTTCTCACTGTTAAAAAAAATATATCAAGGAGTCACCAGCTTAAAAATTAACTTACGTAGGTGAAATGAAAACTAGGCATTGGATGGAGAGGTTATGAATTCACCAAATCCCATATCACCTCAAGTTGTAGTGCTTGCATCTTAACATGTAGCTGTCTAATCCACTGCCACCGTAGATATTACAGTCAAAACAACACTTTCAAAAAACCACTTTCACGTTTCAGAAATCAGCGCCTACTGTAGTCAAAGTGCCTTTCTTATTTTTCACGTGATAATGTGAGATGTCAGTGGAATTATGCTGTATGCAAGTGAACAAAAGCTCAAGGCAAGCAGCAATCTGGAGGATAGTGTTGGTGCTCGTCTGCACATAATTCCAGTGCACGGTGGCTGAGCACGGCATGGCTTCCCATGGCTTTTTGTATTACTGTTGTAGATATTTTTCACTTTGTAGGCCCTAGCCTTCTCTGTGTACTTACTGAAATGAAGACATTAAAGGAGAGGTAGCTGCTTTTTGTGGTTTTGTTTTACTTCTTCATTTTAATGACCGAAAATCTTTGTGCAACATGCAGTAAGTCATATGACAAACATATTTCTCAGCATCGTATATTTTTAAGAAACACTGGAAAGAACCTTTTTTCCATGATGAGTAGGTAGTTGAAGCACAAAAGCCACAGATACTTTACCAGAGAGCCTTGGAAATGACCCACACAGCCCTGGTTACAGGAACAAGGATTGTTCATGTTATCTTTTAACTTACAGCTCAAGCTGTATCAGCACTGAAGATATAGGACATTTGACCTCATCGCTGAAGTCCCAGTTCTGCAAACTTTTATTCAGACTCGCAGATTTTACTGACAAGCATTCCCGTGGATGCTATCTAACCAGATTTCAGTTTTGTTGTTTCATTTATATGGCTGATGATAGCCAATGACAGCTTTGATGCAATAGAAAACTTAGAATTTGGATCATAGATAGGAGAGAGAGAGAGAGAGAGAGAGAGAGAGAGAGAGAATATTCTTCCCTCTAAAAAATTGCAACAGGATGTCTTTGTAATCAATGGAAGCTTTAAGGATCCATGGTAACTTCAGCATGGCCCAGAAAAGCTTGCATACAATGAAGACAGAGCTTTCATTCTTTACCACTCAATTGTTAAAATCAGGCTATTTATTTGCTTAAATTATTGTAGATTTAAAAAATAATACTATTCCATTTTCTTTCTTTAAGGAGATGATTTTAACTCTCAAACTGAGGCTTTAAACTTGTCAACTGTCACTTCTTCAAGAGACAGCGGGAGTGTGGGTTTGTGAAAACTCTTCAACTCACATGCTGTAATTTGCACTTTTTGTATCTGGTTTGGGGGACTTCAAATGAAACTTACAGCACTTTAGCTTTGGGATGAACAGTGAACTCATGGGGATTTATTGGCACTGCAGAAATGGAAAGCTATGCCTCTTCAGGTACTGTATCTTGAAGTTACTGAGAATTATGCTGTCATGAAATGTGGTTTACCATTGTGAAGAGGTTATCTGAGTGCTTTTGATACACTTTACTTTTGGACTTAATTTTGCTCAAGGAATTTTTGTTTAAGAATGCCTTTATTAACTGTTCAGTCTCAGGAATGTTGTTCAGATTCAAACTTCTTGTGGGAATTTGAATAAAAGCTGTACATGCTATCTTATGCCTAAATTATCATCTTTCAGGTGGAGACATCATTACATGCCCGTATCTCATTTCCAAACTTTCCAACATGTTAGACTGGAAATTACCACAAGTAGCCACCAGCGCAGCAATATATGTAAGATATTTCACATCACAAAAGTATTAAGAGGCTGAAGTTAAATCAAAGAAAAGACAAGAAAAAAAAATCCCAACACCAACAGTGAATCAATATTATGCCACAGAAGAGAATGTTAATACACAGTCTATATAAAATCCCATAAGTCAGCCGGGTAAAAATAACATGAACTGTGATGCTATGCTACATGACAGTAAAAAGTTTTACATTTGAACCGATTACTCAACAGAATTTTCTTTAGGAGGAATTTGGAAGCAAAAGTGAAAATGAAGCTCAACCTAATTTCTCCACTGATTCGTTTCAAACAGTAATTTTAACTTTTTGCAGAGGAAAAGATGAGTCTGTCCCATTCCAAGCAGTTATCTGTTTTATTTCCTATTGCTTGAATGCCTAAAATGCCACGTTCAACACCAAATAGCTTCTACAGTGACAGTTTTGAAAAAATGCCCAACAAGAAACAACTGTGCATCTTAGTCATCAGATAGTGAAGCAAGGGCACTGGGCAGGATTTGTCATATTATTTTCAAAAAGCACTGGCTCTGGTAAGCTGCGTTTTCTCCCAAGACAGACACAAGATTGAAGAAAGGTGTTCACATGGAAACTACTTTTGTCATTATCTTGCTCTTAGAAGAGTGCTATCTGTTTCACAAAAAATGTTGAATCAGTAATGTTAAGGTTTTCTTTATAGCACTGGCTCTGGATTTAGATGGGAGATGCTCCTCCAGTGTCACGTTGCAACTGTTGACTGCAGCACAAAGTAGACCTATAGTGCTGCTATGGGACCAGAAAGACAGCATTCACACTCCTCTGTTTCACCAAGACAGCTGATAGCAGGGCTGCTGTTGATTTTACTTGTGGAAGAGAAAACCCAATCTCCCTCTGTTATCACCTCTACTTTACTAACTATGCATTGTACCTTTAAAAACTCATTTGTAGCCGTTGGATTTAGCTGAGACAAATCCACACTAGTCTTGCTATGTCCTTGCTGACATGGCAAACCAAGTAGATGACAGAGAATCAGAGGCAGCTTCTTGAGGCATTGCTTAGCTTCAGATGCAATAGCAGCTTGGGGACTGTCCTGGCTTGCATCATCTAGCAGTACTTAAGGGTCAGTGCATAAGGTCAAGCACTTTCTCGCTGTGTCAGATTTGTATTCTGCCGGGAATTACGAGCCCCTTCTGTCAGCCACAGTGTAAAATCTAACCTACTGAGTTTCTGGAAGCACTTCACATTTGTCTATTTCTTTTTTCATGATAATTATAAAATGGAAGTAATTCAAACTGAATTTATGTGGATGAACATAAATAGTGCATCACGACCTTTGAAATTAGATTATGGTGATTATCATTGTTCCTTACTGAAATGAAAGTCATCCTGACATTATCTTATGCTGCTGAGTAAATGTTGCCTTGGCGTGGGCAGGGAAGAACAGGTGTGGGCAGCACTTCTGCCCATTTTACAGGCATAGCAAACACTGTCCTGCTTTCCCTCTTAATGGTCTGTACACTGAAAGGTTTCACATGGCATCCCTAGGCAGAGACAGCTCAGCTTTGCACAACAATCCTATGCCCTATCCACTCCATTTCATAAGAAAGGAGCAATAGTACTATTTACTGTAATAATCATAACAATACCCAGAAATATATCTTGGTTTACAAGTTTCTATTTTTACCAGATCTCACTGGATACTTATGTTCTGCAATAAAAACAAAGCAAGATGATTGTCACATCTTAGTATGTGAAAGTTAGCTTGTCAGCGGCTTGATCAGTCTATATGTGGCTATGAATTCACGCATGAGTTGTTTTTTACTGTAAACCATTGAGCATATGACACACGTGTGATATCATGAGTCTCTGTTCTTTCTGCTTCAGCTACTGGTTTACACGCTGTTATCTTGAAACAGCTGAAGTAAGAGTTTTCAGATAAACTGCCTGCAAAATGTTTGAAGGGTTTGGGTGGGTTTTTTCATAGTTTGAAGCTTACTGTGAGTCAAGAGCTGATTTTATTAAACCAGAAAATATTAGATATTTTTAGGTGTAATATAAAGATTAGTTTGTAAGGATCAACTTTAAAACTTACACTCTCAACTGGCATTTTAGAGTGGCCTAGTGGAAGTTTCCATTATCTTTTCTGATATGTGCCTCCCCTATTCATCTCCATACGTTTCTCCCAACTAGAAGAATGTCATAAGCAATGGCATGTTAGTGTACTGTAAAGGTATGGATTTAGTTAAAGTTGGTGGAATGTTTGAATGAAAAGATGTGCAAAAAATATACTTGCTGGTTTACAGTCATCAAAAACATAGTTCACTGAATTTTAATGATGATCATTATTCACAAGCAAGTATAAAAAAAGTGGGGTTTAAGTTCTGAATTCTTCTTGTCTGGCTAAGAAACACACTACTTTTGCAATCCTCTCACCTTCTTCACAATGAATGAGGTCTTTTTGCCATTTTAGCACAGGAGTGACTGGCAAATTGGGTGATTAGTCTTCCTGCTCATTCCTCACTTCTGCTATTTATCATAGATTTTAAGGGCTTGCAGTAGGTTCATCTAGGCTTTTCTATCACAGCAACATTTTTAGTATCTGTGAGTTGCAGCTTGCTCTGTAATTAGGAGCACAGAGGAGAGTAAGATTAGCTCTGGTTTGTACCATGTTCAACTTCCATACCATCAACAGCCTAAACCCACTCCATTTACTTGATTTCCATTATCACAGACGTGGCTGAACACAACAGTTAGTATCATCAAGAATGTTAATATTTTTGGAAGAAGACAGAAGTGGAAGAGGCATTTCTAATGGCCAGTTGAAACGTAATTCTTCCAAGACTTACGTCTGCATATCAGAAAATTTCCATCTGATTCTGACCATGGCTTACTGGGAGCAGTTGGAAATGCCTTTTAGAGGTTTGGATTGCCAATGAACAAAACCCTATGTCTTTCTTAGGAAATGGTTCAGTCATTGTTTCTTACAGAATTTCTTCCTTCACCTGACAGAAACATGCTGCTTCCCTCCAAAACCAGCATCTTCCTAATTCACAAAATAGCAAAGGGGAAAGGTTTTACAAACCACTTCTATTCTGTAAAGAATCACCATTACTGGAACAGAAATAACTTCAAAATTGGCTTTTCTTTCTGTGGGGGTGGGGGTCAACTAAGTCTCCTCCAGAAGTCTCATCTAACCCAAAGTGACCTTTGATTGTAAATCTGTTGTTCAAATTAGTTTCTGTATCCTTTGTAATTATCTGACTTTCCCTATACTCTGATGAAAGCATGGCCTGAAAGTATAGCCCCAGATCAATGACTGCCATCTGGTCTGACAAGACATCCTGGTTTTCCTCAGCACGTTGTCGAGTGTGCCCTGAAATACTTTTTTTTTTTTTCACTTTTTTTTTTTTTTTAATAGTATTTGTACACTATAATATTTCACTCAACTTCAATAAGAAGCCATATGGTAAAAAGTAGCCGGCAGAGATAAGTGCACCATGCAAACATTGTTAAAAGCTGACTTGAAAGAAATATTAATCAAGTTCAGATGTATTTACTTTGGGCTTTTATGTTTAGTGCTCTTTTTCTGCAGCTGAGGTTTGTTTACTCACAAGCCTCTTTCCTTAATGGGCTTTTCCAAGTGAGAAGTGAAATGTCTTTCATGCAAAGTCTGTGTTAGAAACCACTTTACATAAGGAAATAAAACAAACCACATGCAGTAGAAATTTGAAGAGTGAGTTTAAATGCATTCTTTACACACGTCTTTCAAGCAGTGGGGCAAGTTATAATTACATGAGTCTCAAATGGTGAAGACAGACCTTTCTGTGGTGAAGTGGGGAATCTATCTAGTCAGAAATTTAGAGTTCTAATTGCAATGGAAATGTTGCTAGCAAGAAGATTGCTGTGCTACTGGATGACTGCATTTGTTTATGAAATCCACTTTTTTTCAGATGAGATGATGAACATACTCTTCCAAGATCTCAAACAGACAATTATCAGTCTTAATAATGTTCCAGCTTGGCAACATCTATACCAAAATGCTAAGTTGACAAATAGTGAAGTAACTCTTTCCACCTTGTGTCACGGAACGATAAAGTAAAACCTGGCAGAACAAAGAAGCCAGATATTGGTGAAAAGACATATAAACCTGAGAATGTAATGGAGAAAGGAGAAGCTTTTGGAGGGAAAAGGGAACAGGAGACGGTCAGCAATTTTTGTTTCAAGAGGGATGCAGAATTTTTGTGAGAATAGTAAAGTTGGATTAAGGACTGTGAGCTCAAAGAATTTCCTGGCTCATATAAGACCACATGAACTGCTGAGGGATGCTTCTGAACCTTCCCAAAATATTGCAACCCTAATCCACAAAGCTGTCTCAGACTGGTGAGAAAACTGAGGCAGCAAGACAATTTACTGAGCAAAAGCAGCTATTTAGACCTCCATACACAGTCTTTTATTTTCAGTATGTTTGTCAGGCATGTACCTCATGCTCCTACAGAGTTGTGAAGTAAAATGTAAACCACAGAGTGTAGACCTTGCTGAGATATTGGGGAAGATGTCAGAGAGAGACCCTGGTTCTGGACTAGTTAAATGCTTAAAGCCGTGAGCAGAATCTGATTCAGCAAACTTAGAGATGGAGAACCAAATGAATTTCCAGCTGAGAAGCTTATTTACATGAGATTCTAAATTTCACAGAGCTGGATGAAGATTAACATATGCTGTAAATGGGAACTATTTCCACCTTCACTGGATCTGCTGTTTTAGTTGCCCCTGTGTTACAGTTTATGAAAAATTGTTCAGGTTCTCTATAACAAGCCTCAAAATTCACCTCTACAAGGTTCTCCAGTTTTCCAAAACTGAAAACATGTATGACAATTGCTGCAAGAGAACGGAAGATCAGAACCCCAGTCACCTCCACTCGGAGGAAGTTGGTTAGGTCAGGTATTCCCAGGATTTCCACAATGCTGAGTTCTCCAGCTGTACCCCACATTGGAGAGAGAAAGGTGGAAAAAGCCCATATGGGTGTGAAAAAATTTCTTGCATCAGTCAAAGATTGCTGTTAAGAGAAAAGGCTCATTTAGGTTATTGGAAGAATAGTCCACCAGGATGGAAAGGGGTTGTTTAAATGTCAATAGTGGTATAGAAAGGAACGTATAAAGTGGCTCCATGCTAAATGCAGTGCAGAGATTAGGTTTCTTGAGAGTTTTAGAGTAGGGAAGCTCAGAAGCAGCTTTTCGGTGAAAGTGGCAGGCCAAAACCCAAACTTGTTTACAGCTAGAGCAGAGATTGTGTGACTTGGGTCTTGTGACACTGGGGTCCTGGACATGGTAATCATGAGACCTTCTCCAGTTCTCTGCTCCTGTCTTAAAGATCACACAAAACCCTTTTACCACATGCTGAGATCTGTATCTGTGAGGACACCAGCTTTCCTGGAATTACAAATTTTGAGACACTGTTTCCTACCCAGTGAGTGTTGCCTGTATTAATTTTCCTTCATAACCTCCTTTAATAAACAAGAGTAACAAGCTGCAGTTACTCACTGAGTTCCTACTCAGAATCTCTGCTTAGGCCTATAAACAAACCAAACCAAACCAAAACAAAACAAAAGGTCTGTTTTAATAAAAACCTGCCCTTGGTGCCTGTCCAGACATGAGTTCAAATCTGGGTTTTTCCCAGGAGAACAAGAACACGTGCACTGCTTTGATAGATATTGAAACCTTACTTGTCATGAGAAACAGCTTTCATCTTGCAGTGTCATGAAGTAAATGCTCTAGTAAAGGGGCTTGCTGCTGGTTTAGAAACCAGAAGTCTCACAGGAGAAATAAGGAACAAGGTAAACCATTCTTCAGCCCTGACTGGCGAACGCTGTGAGCTAGTCATTCCCATGTGTAGGCAGATCTTCAGACTTGCTCTGCACCAGCCTTTCACTTCATAGCTGTCTGACAGTGGGAGCACTGGTACAGAGGACCAGGACGCGTTACTGCCCTGCCCGCTGCTCTGATTCTGCAGGCATTGGCCAGCTAACGTGTGCGAGTGCTGTTTGTGGGCACTAGGCAGCATGGCTGTTTGCAGAACTGGTCTTTCTGCTGTGAAGATATGTTCTGTGAAGAGTATCTGCAAAAGCATTTGAAACCAGTCATGCTAGACACTCAGAGGCAACAGAGTGTAGGGGGCAAAATTCGCACAACCTCCTTGTAACTATGAACATCCCTGGAAGGCTTTTAAATTGTTAATTCAATCCAAAAAGCCACAGGGAGCTAAGAGAAATAAAACTGGAATGAGTTAGGGAATCTGGCTTGTATTTTCAGCCTAATTCTTTGAATCTACTTTGGTAGATTTAAGTTGAACTTTTCTTTTTGTTAGTGTTTTAACAGGATACAGATTCTTTTAAAAATCCACTTTTGTTCATGAAAACACAAGGTTCTTCCTCTGGCTTTTGGAAGGCTGGGACAACAAGATAAGGTTGTGCTTGTTGTCATCCAAAAACTGGGAACTGGAGATCTCAGTTCTGGAAGCTGCTTTGTATAGCAGATGCAATATATTTACAGAAGCCCACTGAAGTACAGCAGACTGTACTGCAGCAAATATACTTGAATGCAGGGACCTGCTTTAATGAAGTGTGTGACAAAGAGGAGACCATACACCCCAGCGTCACAGTACCATGTTTAGTTGAACTCCTAACTTTCAGAAACAGTGCAGCTAAAAGCAGCAGCAAAATAGCTCACTATGTTCCTGAAAAAGTATGAGTAACTACATTGAAAATGGAAATGGCTGCTTTTTGAAGGAACAAGGTTTGGCCTCATTTTTTATCCTGGGTATGAGTTCACATTTGACGACCCAAGATGGGGACTACTTTTTTGTACTGAATTTTGCTATTTGTTATCTGATCTATTTAATAAGAAGCATAGAATTTCCCGAGAAAGTGATTTAATTAGTTGACTTTGGGGTTTTTGTATGTGTTCTAAGTTTTTTGGTAGTGAAGCACCAACACGGTATCTTGTATCTGAGAATCTCAAAGTGTTTTCCAAGTGTGTGTAAAAGCTATCATACTATTTTATTGATGGAGAAGGCAAGCATGTATTTTAATAAAAGCAGACTGAAGGACAGCAACAGAATAAAAGCCGCATCGCTTGAGGCTTCACTACCATCTCCATATAACTAGTTTTACTTAGTTTTACAAACTAAGTGTCAGTGAGCTGCAAGAGCAGGGCTGCCCCAGGAGGGCCTACAAACCAGGAGCGGAAGGCAACCTCAGCACCATGCCCTCCGCAGCAGGGCACAACCCCTGGGTGTCTCATCAGGACCGGGGCTGGTGACACAATGTCTCAACAACCCCTCGCCAGCCAAGGCCATGAGTCAGGTCTAAGACCCACCCAGGAGATCTGGTTAGGTGCAGCCAGCCAGGCCCGGAGACAGGGCAACCTACAGCACGGGCCCACAGGCCAGCCAGGAAGCAGGGGACAGGGCTGGGCACAGACCTACCTACAGCTCATCTTAGGCAAGGCCAGGGTGCTTCAGCACGAGCCTAAAGGGGGCTCACCCATGGGCAGTGGGTGCGTTGGTCTGGTCAGCAATGATGCTCACCAGGGCAGCTAACACCTACTGTTGCAAGTAGCTCCCTGGCAATGAGGAATCCATTGGCTTCTGTAAAACATCCCATGTTCATTATTACTAATTTTAATAGCAATCATATTTGTACAAGAGCAGGACATCTCCTGCAATTCCTATTCTTAGAGCAGCCACTTCTGCAGTATCTATGCCCCTTCTGCTTTAACTGTCATATTTAACTACAGCCCTGCATGTTCCTATTTTTAAATATTAAAGCAGTTTTGGTGTTTGTTTGGTGGTTTGTTTTTTTGTTTGTTTGTTTGGTTTTTTTCAATAGGGAAGCATAGATGTATAGAGCTATCATATTCATACTCAAATATAATCATCTGTTAACAAAAACTAAAAGTCAATTAACTACCAGTTGCTCTTCATTGCACAGCAGCATGATTTTTTCCTCAGGAAAGCAGG
>KL278126.1:0-11539 GCA_000699545.1 Podiceps cristatus | reverse complement strand
AATGGTCTGAGCTCCAAGCAGAGATTTGGAAAACTCTGAGCAGAAATACAGCTGACTTGATCCCTGTACCCACTCAAATGGACTTTTCTCCCTGAAAATAAGAAAGTAATCAAGAAAGAAAAGTTGTCCCAGCTTCTCCATAGTTAAGCTCTGCTGAGCTGATCACAATGCTGCCAGAATCTTATTTCCTGTTAGGCAGATTGGTTACATGCTTTCGTGACCTATTCACTTCTTTTTTAAAGCAAACTTGGTTGAATCTAATAAGATGCAATCTCAGGGCAACTTCTGACAGCTCCACAGCATGACTTTGCAATTTTGTTACTTCTCACAAGGCAGCAGACCAGAAGATTGATAGGGCTGATAACACAATAGCAAGTGGTCGAGACCTTCCTTGCACTAGTTCTGCCATTACTGAACAACCATGCTCAGGCAAGGCCTTTTAACAGAAAGAGAGCATTACACAAAAAACACGGCAAAATGGAAGAGCAAAGTAAGTACTATAAGAAAAAAGACAAGGATGGATGGTAACTATGATACTTTCCCCCTTGCAAAACAGGGAATAGGCTGCTAAAAATCTGCAGCATGTTTTACTAAGCAGCTCTGAGAAGCTGAAAAGAAAATAGTTTCATAGCTAAGCAAATTCTGTTGCTATTCAGTTATTTAACACCTGCCCTTGCTGTTGGGGCCATAACCCTGACATACTGTATGTCTCAAACAGCAATGAGATTTCAATGGGGTCTCTCATCAGGAATTTGTTAGCAAATTAGTAGAGGTTTCTTGGACGCTAGACTAATGGTTTTCAGTGCCACTTTGTGTATGGTTCCTCTCCCCCTGCCGTCTTCTGCATATTTCATATTTCTAATTTCTCTTGAGCAGTGTGGGCCAACAGCCACAGAAAAATTTTTAAAAAAAAAAAAAAAAAGACAACACATGTTAACATTTTTACCCACATAACTAACATCAACTGAGTCAGAGTACCACTGTCTGTCTGATGTCTCCAATAATCCCTTTTTGCTGGTAAGTCTCTAAAGGCTTTATTTTACAAATATAGAGATATGAATATTTTATGCTATTTGACTATGGTGCCATTTCAACTCTGACTCTATAAATACAATCAAACGAGCTGTCTGATGCCTAAGCACTCAGTTCAGGGATGCTGGGGGTGTGTGAGGGCTGTTTTTGAATGCCATGAGAACAACAGCATGTGTTGCTTCTTGGAGGAAACATTGCAGGAAAACAATAACACTGCTGCGAGATCTGTTTTTCTTTCTTTTTAAAAAAATAATTTGCTCTGTGCTAGCAGCATGCATGCATTTTGTAACAGAGAGACTTGGAATCTGGCTCTAGTGTTTTTACAGTTTTAATGAAACCTAGCCCGTGTCAAATAGGCATAACAGCGGTACCTTCCATTGCTAGTGACATGAGGGAGGCTTGTATTTTACCTGTCATTTACATGTTGAAACACCAGATTGCTTAGTGGTTCCACCTGTTTCATCAATAATGAAATTATAATGTCCTGTTCCTGGTGCAAAACCTGTATTTCTGTACCTCTTGTAATATTCTACTGGTAGAAATACAGTTTTCAGCTCCTTAATTCAGATTTTCACATCACATTTGGAAGCTTCTCTTCAGACCTTTAGAGCCACCTTTGCAACATAGCACAGGACTCTGCCTGTAACATGGGCATTTTCTTTTCCTGTCTCAGTAAGAGGCATATTATTTTGAAATCCAGTTCTTAGTGGGAGTATGAAGGAAGGAGGGATGAAATGTCAGTATTTCAAGGACTGTTATAAAACTTAGGGAAGAGGATCACAAGGCAGAAGTATCACAAGGGCAAGAATGTCACATGACTCAAGACAGCACATGCATGTGAAAAAGCACGTCTTTTAAATCTAGCTTTTCTCCAGATTTTGCTGAGCAATGTATACATAGAGCTAAATCCGGAGAGGCACCAAGTTCTAGAAAGTCTCTATGTTCAACAGAAGCTGCAAAAACTGAACAGTTTCAAGGACTAGATCTACATATTTAATTTTTCTACTGACTTCAGTTATGCATGCTCTGTGCTTGCTTACAAGCCTTGCAAGCTTGTAATTTTTTACCAGGTGAAAAAGCAAAAGTTGCATAAACAGTTTTGGCTGTATGCCTTCCCATAAGCTCTTGGATATCTATCAGAGGAATTAAACAGAAAATAAAATTTTGCAAATCCATCTATTAAAAATTCATTTGTAATTTGTGAGTCACTAAGGTTCCCTTTTCCATTTCAATAGAGATTAATTACAATTCTATTTGCACATGGTTTCTGGATAAAATGGATACTCTGTCAAAGAATACAAACATGGCATTTTGAAATGTGTCCAAATAAAAGCTGAAGGAGGATCACTGAATCCTGTGGATGAAGCATTTAATGTTTGAGACTGCTCATAGACTATGTATTATGCATCCTAAACAGAGGCAAGACAGAAATGACAGTCTTTGATTCTGGGCATTGTGATTTTTATCCTTTATGCAATTTTCTTCATGCTTTTCAAGAAACAACAGATACTTGCTGATCTATTGATTTCAGAAAAAATCACAAAATAGGAAGAAAACCTGTCTGCAAATAACAGCCTACTCATGAAGTGGACCCACTGACTTCCTCCTTCTGTTTATTTAGTACCTATCCAAAAGCAGGCTTCAATGGATGCTCCCTAGGTCTTACACTGGAAGGAACAGTGAACACCATATCCTTATTTATACTACAGAGTTTGACAAATTTTGCAGTGTTTCCCCTCATCTCTTCATTCCATGATTCCCATGCAAACACAAGATACACTCACATAGGCATCGACATGCAGGTGGCCTGATTCAGTTCCTGCTCTGGCTGATCAGTTTTGAAGGTCCATAGCGAAATATATGCATGCCCTCACTCACATATCTTACAAGTACATTAACATTTGCAGTCCTTTTCAGGTCACATACAATAATTTTCCACATCCTGTTCACCGAGTTTAACCCTGGGTCATATCCTCATCAGCTGCCTGCAGTTCTGAGACCTCTCTCTGATCATTATTGTTCCCTCTCAGTGTGCTTTTCGATGTGAAAGGATGAGAACCACCAACAATGTTCAAGTGACAAGAACACCTTGAACATATACACTGATAAAATAACGTTCTCGCTACTATCAGTAAAGCAATATTGAGCTGGCATTTGTTAGAGCAAAATATCAATGATGTAAAAAGTGTTTAAGAGTTTATATTGTAGCCCTGGTTTAGGAGTACGTTAAAAAATTGCTCACTCATTTTCAATGTATGAATAAAAACCTCTCATCCCTACAGTAGGGCAAACTAAAAGTACTGAAGTGTTTAATATATTTAAGTACCACTGAAGCCAATGAGTCACAGTGGCTCTGAAAGCACATGCTTGCTAAATTGGAGTCTTCTGACTAAACTTCTTGCTGCAACTGCCCTCTATCAGGCATGTGCATTTTCAGTCACAGAGATTATTTCAACATATTCAGGGCTGGCCAGAAATTTTTGTTGACCTACATAAGTAAAATAGAAAAATAACTCTTAATATGGTAGTACTCTTAATAGTAATTATTCTTAATAAGACTGTAAATACACCCGTCACTCTGAGACCTGTGTTTCCCAGGATTGTTTAAGAACAATTGGTGCTCTGTTTCATTATATGATTCCAACAAGATGAATAATAGAAACATGTCTGCCTGAGCAAGCCCTTATTTTGCATTAATTGTCCTTTATTTACTGTAAGTGTTATGCCAAGTCATACAGCTGTATCCTAGCTGGAAAACTGGCATCCAGTGATACATAACATGCTTACCAAAACTAGTAAGCATCAGCGTACAGAACTGTATTTTGTTCTGCCAGCATTCCAACCAGTTTGCTTCCCACTCAATAGTTTTGTGGGTGTGGTCTACAAACGCTGAAATGCTTCTCTCTTTTTATTAAGATCGTATCACTGAAAACCAGAGCTTTGATTACATGTAGGAAAATGACTATTAAACTCTATCAAGGAACCGCTGAGAGGTTCGCATAGTTCAGTGACTGAAAAAAATATAACTACTGGAGTGTAGCCTAAAAGCAGAAGCTCATACAGCACTTCCTCTTTTATTTTGCTGTTTTGATGCTAATTTACGTCTCCCGAAGAACAAGCTCCATAGCTCCACACAGTGTTTATTTACAAATGCCAAATCACTAAAACAGGCCACAGGACAGTTAATTGGCGATTTCTCTAAATGTGGATAAAGTCAACCAACTCTCTATAATTTTTCTAATGCATTCTTCTTTAGTGGGTTTATTTTTCTGCTGGGTTATTTCTTCAGTCCATCTAAGAATATAACTGACAGTATTCACACTTTTTGTGTGTGTATTACCAGCTACTCCTGATGTTGCATCTTTTCACCCTTCAGATCTTCAGCTGAAGCACAAGCCTCTGCTTGACAAGCAACTCTGAATCTGTCTCCTTAACTGATTTACACACGTAAGAGTTTGGTGAGGCACGTATTATGAGCAAGATTTTAACAATAAAAAACCCCTAGCTCAACCAGTATGAATATGTAATCAAAATAGAGTGGAGTTGCTACAGCTCTGGTACCAAACAGAAGCCTGCAGAGGGCACTGCTAATGCTATAGGCACCTTAATACACTGTCAGAGGTTATTTATTGTGCATATCCATCCAGACAAGTGCCTACAATAAAGAGACGTATAAGACAAAATTAAGGTTAATATTGATTAATCATCTAGAAGAAAATCTTTTTGTTCTCCTTTTTTCTTTTACTTTGTCCTTTGCCTCTGCTCAAGAAGATAATTGCAAATGTGTTTTGCATCTTGATACCTGTAAGTCAGGATGCTGCTTTCTGGATAGAGATGATGTCCTGTGCTGCAGATGAAGTCCAACAGCCTACCAGATCGGACTCCTGCCTCCAACATGTATGTTGCTTTTTACTGTTCATCTTCAGCCTGAAAAAGTTCTTCTTCAAATTCAACAGTGGAGTCAGTGATCTATTACAGATGATGCCATAACACAAGTAACAGTGTTATAACTAACACGGATAACATGTATCAACAAAATAGGTATAGTGCTGTAATTCATAGAATCATAGAACTGTTTAGGCTGGAAGAGACCTTTAAGATCAGCCAGTCCAACCGTTAACCTAACAATGCCAAGCCCACCACAAAACCATTTCCCTAAGCACATCTACTTGTTTTTTAAATACCTCCAGGGATGGACTCCTCCATTTCCCTGGGCAGCCTGTTCCAGAGCCTGACAACCCTTTCAGTGAAGAAATGTTTCCTAATATCCAAACTAAACTTCCCATGGTGCAACTTCAGGCCGTTTCCTCTTGTCCTATCACCTGTTACTTGAGAGAAGAAAGAAACACCCACCTCACTACAACCTTCTTTCAGGCAGTTGTAGCAAGCAATAAGGTCTCCCCTCAGCCTCCTCTTATCCAGAATAAACAACCCCAGTTCTCTCAGCTGCTCCTCACAGGACTTGTCCTTCAGACCCTTTACCACCTTTGTTGCCCTTCTCTGGACACGCTCCAGCACCTCAATGCCCTTGTAGTGAGGGGCCCAAACCTGAACACAGCATTCGAGGAGCGGCCTCACCAGTGCTGAGTACAGGGGGACGGTCACTTCCCGACTCCTGCTGGCCACACTATTTCTGATACAAGTCAGGATGCTGTTGGCCTTCTTGGCCACCTGGGCGCACTGCCAGGTCATGTTCAGCTGGCTGTCAACCAACAACCCCAAGTCCTTTTCCACCAGGTAGCTTTCCAGCCACTCCTCCCCGCGCCTGTAGTGTTGCGTGGGGTATTCAAGTGCACTTTTGTGAGTTTCAGGTGATATAATACAGCAAATTTTGCAAAATTTCAGAAATATGTAGTGAAACCAATTATTTAGATGTATAACATATGACAAGCCTAGGTCACCCTATCTACCAATGCTTCCATATGCAAGAACTCTTCTCTCTCCAACCATTTCATCTGCAATTCCACATCCACGTAATATACTGCAACTGTACTGTGCATTCTGTACTTCAGGTAGGAGGTGTTCCCTGGTTAAAAAATGCAGTCATCACCCCAAAAAAGTTTGATTAATTTCCTTCCACACATGGCAGCTTGCATGGTTCTTTGGTCAGTTTGTCTCAGTGAACAGAAAATATTCTTCCAGCACTGGTTTATACTGAAAATGATGTTAGGAAATGCATACCAGAGTCATTTAGCTCCTTCTACAATCCCCTTTTCTTCTTGGAAAGCCATACATAGTTTGTATATAGCCTCTTTACTGATCAGAGGTGATCCAATCCAATTAAATGCTCTGCAGTTCATAATGTTCATGCTTTCCTTAAAAGGCTGCATTGTGCCTTCCGAAACCTAAAAGAATAAACTTAATTCCTAAAGCCAAGACTTTCAAAATTATCTGTAATTCTGAACATTTCAGCTTCCTAGTATCAAATATCAAACACCTTCAAGGAATGCAATTCTTCAGACATTTTCAGAACCACAATGGTTTTTGGCAAAGTAATTGTGTGCACAAAACAAATACTTTAGTGGCAGGCTGCTCATGAAACTAGGAGCCTATTTGTCAGTCAGTGAAACCCAGATGATAAAGTCTGAAAAAAAGACAATGTATTTCTAAGGATATTTTAACTGACATAGAAATTTTTTTAAAAATAACTCCCTACTGAATTTATAGCAGTTATAAAAATCAAACTGAAGTCCTTGGGGTTATTTCTATATGGATTTTATTCCAAAGAACCCAAATCTTCAGGAAATATTGCGGTAGCTATGTTAAATCTGATGGGCCATGGTTTTGGCACATATATTTATTGATACTGACAATGATTAATCCGTTAAGTGATATGGGCTGCTTTCAGAACTTTCAAATTTTTTTCGCCCTTCCTATTTGTCTTTATATATTGTGTATGGCTGTTAATGTTGCGGTGGTGCATCCCCTCCCCACCCCCCCTATTCCTTTCCCAGGACTGCTTGTACGAACAACTCTGATTCCCTGGCCTCGGCCTTGTGCAATGAGCTGAGCAGTGAAGCACCCCTTGACTGTATCAGGAACTCTTGCATGGCTGAGGTGGGCAGTGGCACTGTTCATACCAGGAACTTTGATAATGCTTGGCCTTGGTGGGGAACAAGAGTGGAATGAGAGCAGGATGGCCCAAATTGCGGCCAGGATGGAAATTTACTGATGACTAAAGCCAGTCTTGTGACCCTATAAACAGTGGTCCCAAGTGAGGCCCTTTGAGCTCTCCTGGACCACAGCGGGCTGTGCCTGGCATCTCCCTCTGACTGGGATGCCTCTTGGAGCTCACAGCTCTCAAGTTTGCAAAATTTGGAGGACCATCACCAAAAGCTGACGATGGGACCTGGGCTGTAACCCCTCAAGGAGTAATCCTTGAGGCTCAACCCTCACCCATGAGGGTGCCATGAGAAATGCCAGAACATTTGACTTAAGCATTTCACTGAACTCAAGGGGAATTTTTAACAAGTATACCTTCTGTACATTTATATGAATATTGTGTCTGTGTCCATATAGGTGTGAATTAATTCAATCACTTTATAAATGTTGAATTCGTCAATGATTAAGTGTTGCTAACAATCTTGTGATTTACCTTAAATTCTGACTGAACTTTAGACATAAACCGTTGACCAAGTCTGGGACTAGGATTGGATCTAGCTGCCCCTAGACTCCTCTCTGAAGTTTAGAAAGCAAGAGGGTCCTTTTCAAACCTCGTGACTCAATGGGAGGGTCCTCCTTACCCTTTTGTGTCCCTTTATTCTGTGAAGTCAATTGTGTCTTGATTTTCCCTGATAGACTCCTTCCATGTAGTCATAGAGTGAACCTGGCCATTTTTGAATCTTTAACTAAGTTGCTGCTTGATTAGAACAAATTTCGTTGAACCACCTTGTTATTCAACTAATAATGAGTACTATCAAATATCACAATCTAATTCTCCGATTTGCCATGAAGGCGTAAATAAATTCTAGGCTACTGCTAAATCACATTGCATAAAGCCACTCAATTGCAACAAAAATTCATTTTCAACAAATGTATGGGTAAGAGTTCTGCTTTGGTTTCCCCTTCTATTTTCTCAAAGACAAGGAAACATAAAAAAAGTATTTTGGGCCCAAAATTTTTTGATTTCAAAACCAACTAAACCATAACTAATACTTTATTATTTGTATCCAAATATATTTCCACTCCAAAATTCACTAGCAAATTTGATAATTTATTTGCAAATAATTATTAATTGCAGAAACTTATAAATTATCAAATAGTAAATAATGTTACCAAATGATTTTGTGACTTTTTGTGAATAATTGATTGCTAGGAAAAACAGGTGGAATTGACTTTATTACTTGCACTTTCTTTGCTCAGAATTTAATTTTTAATCACTATGTAATTGTAGGTGGGTATAAAAATGAAAAATAATTTGACAGAAAGGTGATTATAAATGTAACGATTAATTCAAAAGAACACTACTGGTCTATTCCTGAATGATTGTTTTGTGTGGTAAAATGATGGAATCTAGCTATTGTAAATGAGTATTGTCTCAGTACTTGAGGTCATATGCTGTATATAACCACAGGTTGCTGACTTTGATTTTGCAGTAACAATAGAATAAACTGTTCTTCCCCTTCTTTCTGACAGTCTCTCCACAAGAATGCTCCTTCCCTCTCTCTTGGTTGAATTCAGAAAACATCTGCAATAATCAAAGTGATTTTTCTCTGTGCTTTACTAAAACCTACAGCTTTGCAGCTGAATTGTCTTAGTATTTAATCCACTGGTTTTGTTTTGTTTTTTTTTTTTTTCTTTTCCTTTTAAAATACATAATATTTTCCTGTAGTGTTATAGGATGTAAATTCCCTTTAAAAAAACAAACAAACAAACACTGGTATTAATATTTTTATATTTCTTTAGATTTCATATTCAAGGATGTTAACAACTATTGTAACTCAGTCTCTGAAATCACGTCTGTGGATGGTCTATAGGAAAATGAGTCTTAGTCCTACCTTGTTCTGTTTCTATGGATCTGTTCTCAATGAAAGAGTCCATTTTTGGTGGATCAAAGGATGACTAATAAAACAGGCAGTTTAAATAACAGGCTATCTTCACATTTCAGCAGCAGAAATCTGCAAGGTAAAGGACTTGTTTGTTCCATAACCAGTTTTGAGAATTGACTTATTAAAGGTATTTTGATGTACATAACACACATGCTCATGCATTGTCACACACCTTCTGTGGTTTATACGACATAATGCCTGCATCTTAAAGCAGCCTGGCAAAAACTTCATGCCACTGACTATGACCATGCCTCAGTCTTTCTGTAAGTTTTTTTTTGCCTTTGAGCTATGTTGGTGGCTGTGATAATAGCAGGGAGAGGGGTCTTTTTTTTTTTTAAAAAAAAAGAAAAAAAAATCACATAGAAGGACTGACCCTCCAAAATTGTTCACACAACAGCTACATTAGGTGAGAGCTGGCCACCAAATCTAAATGACAGTTCATGGCAATAGCTGCAAATCAACACCAGGAGTCTAACAGCAGCAACTGTGCAGAATACCTACCTTCCTGCAACATTCTCTCTCATCTTGGATTGACTTTTGCCACCAACAGTGTCTCCTCCTTTCTTTCACTAGCCTGCTAGTATCAAGACTTATGTATCTAGGCTTATGATATCTCAATGTCCCTGGATGTTCCCACAGCTCTGCATGAGCTCTTCCTTTTCAGGACACAGCTATCTCAAGAGTGCAGTTTCCAAAACAACATGACTGACACTGAATAGGCAGCTGCAAGCAAGTCTTATCTTCAACTAGGTGAACTTGATGACAACTGACAACTGGACCTCTGTGCATAAAGGGCTCTCACAACTCTGTCAAGCTTTGTTATCATAGTCTCATGGCTATATCCTGTAATTGTGCCTTGGTAGCCACTGCCAGATCTGTTCAAGAAACTCTGTGAGCTTGGTCCCCTGCACACATTTCATTTCTACACAACTATTGTGTCCCAGGGTATTGTGAGTTACATTCCCATACCACAACACTGAAAAATGTGCTTATGTTTTTGTACTCAAGGACAAACAGCCTATGGTTAAAAAAAAAAAAAAGTCTATTATTACCAAATTACCACTCTAGGCATGTTCTTAATTCACATAAATTAAATGCACCACAAAAAATGTACAAAAAATAATAGTTTGGATCATATTCGTATCACTGATGTGAGGATTTTGATAGTCACACTTTTAATGAAACACAGCGCTATCATTTCTAATTTATGTGCCTCATGCCTCTCCACAGAGAAAGCAACAATAGCAGCAATGTAAACATACAAAGATTTCAGTCTCTTTACTTCTTGCACCATGTACAGTTACAGCAAAATCCTACAAAGTATATGCTATTAACAGCAGTAGCTGTTTTCTTCATTAATGCTGTTCTCAACATACAACCTGGCATTGTTCCACAGGAACAGCATGAGCTGGAAGCATGTTTGCCTCTTATCTGTACATCTGTCAGGATGCTGTAGCATTATCTAAGGAAGCTACAAGGAAATATGAAAGACATACAGATCTCTTGCTGTTTCACAGATTTTGAGGAATTTCTCTGTACTTGTCATCAAGTAAGACGAACTTGGCAAAATGTAATTAATCCAGAAGCAGGACCATTCTAAAAGTCATACCTATTCTTCAGCATGTATTTTGTGGCATTTATTTTCTAATATGAGGAATAGAAGGGGAGTTAATAAATAAGATGCTGCTACACTTCTCAAAGTTGTTTCCATTTCCTAGATTAGAAGGCTAGCTATCCAAATTACAGGGTTCAGAGAAAAGACTATAGCAAGGAGGGCATTTGTAGCACCCAGTGTTTCAGCTGGAATGTGGTATTCATAATATAAGAAAGATGCTAGGAGAAAGCAGGCTTTAGGTGTGGGGACAAGACTATGTTCTTTGAAGGGGACTGGGTAATTTGCATGCAGTGAGATCTTGAAACAAGCAGTGCCGGGGGACTGGTTCAGTAAACCTTCCTGATTATTTCTACCAGTAGCTATTTCTTTCCAACACAGGCACCGCCCTTGTAATGATGTAAATCTACATTTAGTTCTCTTCCATCTCATTTTATTTTCCAATTACAGGAGGAGACTAACAAGTCTTATTCATGACATCCAAAGCTATAGTTTTAGTTTCTACTTTTCATCCTTCACACCAGATGCTCCTGCTCTCTCCTTAAAGTGTAAATAAAAGCATTTGGGCCATCATAGAAACAGGATTAAGGAACAGATCTTGGCTTAAATACAACTTTTTTTTTTTTTTTTTTTTTCTCCTTTCTCCAGATGTATCAGATAGTTGATCTCATAGCTTGGGGAGAAATGTTTGTGCCAGCACCTGGCAGAAGCTCGCCATCAAAACCACAATGCTTGCACACACACTGTGTAAGCAACTGTCCCCTGCACCTGCGCTCATCTTGTCTGCAAAACACAGCCTCAGTGGCAACGTGCCATCGCTGGCGACTCACAGGTCCTTCTTGCCCAG
>KL278125.1:12100-24978 GCA_000699545.1 Podiceps cristatus | reverse complement strand
GTCTTGTAGTCTGTGCTCCTGACAAGTTGCCGCACCCTTTCGGCAACATCTTGGACCTTGGCTCCCGGAAGGCAGTGTGCCTCCCATGCCTCCTTGTCAGGTCGGCAGATGGGCTCCTCAGTGCCCCTTAACAGAAAATTACCCACCATGAACATGCATAATTTCTTTTTGAGGTATTCACCATGTGCTCCTAGAGCAGTTCCCCCTTGCAGACCTTGCTCATGGCTGTCTATAGATGTTAAAGCTTCACATCTGTTTTTGCTTGTGATGACGGAGGGTGGGGACTGAAGCAGAGTCCTGCTTTTGTGGGTTATTAGGGTCCATGGTGTCTCATTCTCAGTGGTGTCTGGTGCAGAAGCGTGGTTACGAAGCCACCTATCTATTTCTGTCTTGGATCCTCTGATACTGCGCAGCCATTAACTGTTTTGTGCAACTCGGCCCCTTGACGGAATAGATCATGAACCCGTGCACACCTTGTGCAGGAACTTCCCATTTCATCAGGAGAAGGGTGTAGGCGCTTGCTGCAACCTCCCACCTGTACTGACGTCTCCTTCCTTACCCAATGGGTCTGGCTGGACGCATCGGCCATCTTGGGGGCTTTCACCATAGGAACACCGGATTTAGCTCTGAGGTGAGGGCCCCCCGCGAACTGCCGAGCTAGGCCCTGACTGCCATGCCGTGCCCTGTTTGCCCGCCCTGTTGCCAGCGCTCCTGGCCACTGGTGCTTGCTGGGGCAGTTTAAATCTCCTGTGGAGGCCCCTGGCAATGCCCCAGACACTCCAGCCTGGCTGATGGGAGTTGCTGGTACTGGGCGGGTCTCGCTGTTCTCTGCTTTTTCTCCGTTTTCCCTGCCAGCGGGAACCCCGGTCACCTCCGTCTAGTGCTCAGCGACACGAGTCGCCTTTGCTGCTGCTGCATTCTTCACCAACATCTTACAGGCAAGATGGCTTTTCATATCAGAGGCCAGACCAAAGATTCATAAATCAATATAATTTCTTGGTAAAGAACCCTTGTGTCTCCTTCCCAAAACCTGTTTACAGGACAAAGTGCATAACATTTCTAACAATATCAAGCACTGTACAGAAGCAAATGGTTTTTAGCCAAGCATTCTCCAAGGTAACTCATTATGAATCAATATATTCTTCCTTGTTGTGATTATATAATTTCATCTCAAAGGAGTGAATAAGAAAAATGTGTAATTTAAGGCATTTCTTAGGGTTCTTATTCTGACTTTTTAATATAATAAAACTGTTTATCTTGAATCGGGGAAAGTGATGGTCAGGAACAAAAATTTCTTTAGATGAGTCACTATTTCGGGTTATAGTCTTCAAATTAGAATTTCCAAGGAGGATAGCCTGAGTGTGTGCAGTTTTTTGGGGGACTGGAAGAGTTAATACCTCTAAGAGGAATCCAGAGGATTCAAGCTTTACTTTCAAGCCATGTAGGAAAGTCAGGCCAACTAGAAAAGCATTTTGGGCTTCAGTTGCTTGATGAATTGGCTGTATAGTGTTAATATCTATTTTGTATGATTGATGTGGCTGACTGATTTACCTGTCAAGCATGTCTATCTCTTTGCACTCTACGGCTTTATGAACCAAAGGTTTAGTAAAAATATGGGAAGTCAAAAAATATTCAGATTTATGGCTCACCTTGTTTGTCAATGAATTTAATTTTAAAAAGATAACCAAGGACAACTGAAGGGACTTTTCAAAAGAAAACGAGGTAGTTTTCCATTCTCAGTGATCAACCAGGGTTACATTTTTCTCTGCATGTTGACTTTGTGGTTTGAAGTCAACAATCATTAGTGATCAGAAAACATCTTCCTTCAGAAATTTTTAGGCAGTATTGCTCACATTTTGTCCTCAAATTCCTTTACTTTTTAAAGCATGTGCATTATAACTTTTGGTAAATCCCTTTGTATACAATGCAAGCAGGCCTAATAAAAACATGTCTTAATTTATGGAAGAAATATTATTTCATGTAACTTCCACTATCTACTGAGACTGAAATAGTCATTGCTGGTGTACACGATGTAATCCTTTTTTCCACCCTCCCTCCCTTCCTTCCTCTCTTCCTTTCTTCCTTCCTTCATTCCTTTCTCCCTCCCTTCTTTCCTCCCTCCCCACTTCCTTTGCTGTTTGTAATGGGTTCTGTGACTTAAGGTAATTTCAGTTCAAGATAATTTTTCCAGACATCAGTAACTGTTGTCAGATCCAATTAGGGAAGAAGCTCATTCTGTCTTCTGAAACATCCATAAATATAATTATAAACATTGTCAAGTTTTTTAAGAAGCACTGTCATTTTCTGGAATAAATAAATGTTAGACCAGCTGTATAGAAGAACTAATCTGTCAGAAGTGTTTCAGAAGCAGAGGGGGTGGAGGAATAATTTACAGCTTTATGCCAACTTTCACAATTGTTCTTAATAAATTTAATAAGTTCTGCTTCAAACTGGTGGTTGACATTGCAATGGATCACTCTGGCTAGAAAACCAACACAAACTGTATTTTTTCATGACTATTGTGTAATATCAAAAACTGTATTAATATGAAAATATAAGAGTGCCCTGGGAAGTTCTTTTCCAAAGAGCTAAATGTTTCTGTTATTTATTGAAACATAAAAAATCTAGTACAAAATAAAACACATCCCTCAAACTATGGATGGAACTTAGAGTACTGAGAACTCAAAATGTAATTTCTCAGTGCAGACTTACTCCTTTGACATGATAACTGACTTAATGGATAGAAGAAGAGACAGATAATAGGTAAGAATTAGTCTCATTTTTAAAGCTTTTGATATTGCCTTATATGAGAGTCTCATACTTAAGCTGAGAAAATATGATGGAATTACCTTAAGGGAAACATACATTAAGCCAAAAAATCCAATGTGCCCGTGCACAAAGAGTTATACTAAAGGGAGAGGGGGCCACATTAAACAGTAGGAACATTCAGGACTATGTTTTGTTCAGTTTTGGTTTGCAAAAATTATTTCAACAACAAAATAAAGACTGTGCATGTAAAATAGATGACAAAAAGCGTTTTGTTTTGTTTTGTTTTGTTTTGTTTTAAACAGCCCAGTGAACAGAGTTAAAATCTGAAATTTGTTTGATAAATTGGAGAAATGGTCTGAAATCAGTAAAAGGGAATTAAAAAAAAAAAAAAAAAAAAGAAAGAAAAGCTAAGTCCAATGAGAATTTGAGAACAAGAACTACTTTATACATATAAAATGGAGGATAATGGGCTACTTGTTGCAAAAAAACCCCAGTTTTAGGAGAGTAAGAACTGAGTAACAGGATACTATTTAGTACCCTATTTAGTATGGGGACACACTAAAACATCTTTCTCCCGTCAGATCTAGTTAATCCCTCAGTTGCTGCAGTATGCCAGCTTTGGGCACAGCATTTTATAACAGGGTGGGAGTAGATGTAGAGAATTCAAAAGAAAGCAATTAAGAGTTTAAAAGATGATAAGAAGCTTTAGAGTGATGGAAATGCCGTATCAAATGGAGGTTATTAGGTCCCCCATATATCCTCTGTGAAATAGGAACTTCTACCTCAAAAATGTTAGCTTGAGCTAATGCTTCCATCTCTGGGGATTCCTGCTAGTGATCTAGGAGCTAGAGTTTCTGTCATTTAGATCCTTTCTACTCCATGACAAGAAGCCTAAAATGTCTACATATACAGACCCTAGGGGCCATCTGCCTGCAACAGCTCACAGGAGTCACAGAATATGAAAGTCTGGGACAAACACCAGATGACACAGGAGGAACTAAGTACAAAAGCTACCAGTCTAAATAAGCATGCCTGTAAGCTGTTGATGCTTCACTCATGAGAAGTAATTTTTGCCATGTAATGCCTTGCTGGTTCCATCTAATTCCCATTTTGAAAGAAGTCTTTAACATTTGGGAACTAATCCCTGCCTGCCAAGCAGATCCTAAACCACACAGGTGCTTTCCCTTTCAGCCTATATTAACTACTGACATGTCCCAATATCTCGTTTGAGGCACAGCTACTATGTGAGGAATGCAAGTTGATGCCATAACACGAATATGTTGTATGTTACAGTAAAAACTGATGCTGCAAATCACACAGAAATTCTTTAGTCCCTTATGAAAGTATTGTAACATATTTTGCATTCTGACTGACAAAAAAGACACATTTTTTTCTGATATGATTTCTGACAAGGTTAATTATTTAACATTGAGAATAACTTAGATTGCTTCTTGAAGCATGAGATTTCCCCCAGCCTCATCAGGAAAATTTGGTACCCTAAAGAAGTTAACTGTCCAATATATCTGTAGGTGATGCAGATCTTACACAACCTGATCTCTGCTGATTGATACAGAAAACTGAAATTATGGTTGGTCCCCAGGAGACCGCATGGTTGGAGCATTTTCTGTCTTTGAGTGCTTGTGCTTACCCTAGGGTTTGGTTTGCACTAATGCAGTTATTCTGCAATAAATATGTTGCAAGATGGTACTGCCTTTATTATTTTCAGAGTTTTGAAGTGAAAGGAGTGGAATATTTGGCTCAGCATAGATATCATATGATTTTAAAGCATTTTTTATGTCTGGACAACAAAAAGTTATGTGCAAAGTATCAAGGTGGGGTTTATTATTGTTGTTATTTTTGTTGTTGTTATTATTATATTTTAAAAACCTCTGCAGAAGTCACTGACTATTGATGCAGCATGTTTTATTTAGCCAGTTCTATGCAGCGCCTAAGTCCATAGGGTAATGCCAGGGCATTCTGTAGAGAAAAAGGTTTTCAGGGAACACTTAGCATAGGATACTGACTGCAGTACCTGATGTCAAGCTGGCACTTGACATGGTCGCACTGTGCACTGAAAATCAGATGCAATATTATGGCGGTTTTCAAAGTCAGCTCAAGATAAAGCAAAGTCTGTCCCTTTTACTTTTTTCTGCCTTACTCTATAAAGTAGTTTTGTTACAGATGTACATACCATATGACCAAATTTAGCTAGTTTTCTAATAAAATCTGAATCTCATTACATCATTTCTAAACACCAAATTCTTGACATAAGCACAAGTTTCAGGAGCCCCTAGGATTTATTTCCACATGAATTAACAGGACAGATAATCTTTAGCCATCAGATAGCAGAATGTGACTGAATAATCTATCCAGAATTATCTCTAAAACATGAGAGTTAAAAACTGAATAAAAAGTAGCTTTCAATACAGGGAGGAAGTGGTTTAAAGAGACTGTCTATTCCCTGTGCTATTTTTCACAGTGGCAAGAAGCTAGGATGAAACATAAATCAGCATATGCAAAAGTTAGTGTTGATATACCAGTAAAAATGTACTTTGTCATGCTGGATACTGAGTGTCCTACTGTTATAGCACATGGGTAAGAAGGGCTTTGGGGTTGTGGTAGGAAAGGGAGGCATGGGGAAGAACAATAAAGGAAATAGTTTCCAATAATCCTCATTATTGGGTGGCCTAAACTTTAGCCAACAAGAAGAGAGGAAACCACAAAAGCTCTGAGTCATTTGAAGTTTGTATAATTATATTTTCAGAGAGCTAGAACTAAAAAATAGTATTATATCCATCTATTAGAGTTTCAGTAGCTGATTATAGTTCATACCTGATTTTACTGTATTTTCCTCTATGAATCCATAAATCACAAAGACAACATGAACAGTGTCGAGGATTCTCATAGCTGAGATAAACATAGATAAATGTGTCTGAGAAAAGTTGTGACTTTGAAAGAAATTAATTCAGACTACATATGAACACCTTTTTAGATAGTTATGGACTACAGTTTCTTCCCACACTAGCCAAGAGAAGTGGCCTGAAGCCAGAGTGATAAGGAAGCTAAAATGATTTTAATTTGTTCACCACATCTGTACACCACATCTTCATGTTTCCAGTTATGAAGAAATGAATGCTCAGATTCAAAGTGAGATCAATAATAAGAACTCATTTTCCATCAGGTAAGAACACTCCTAACTCTGATCCCCTTCCCATACTGAAAACGTACTCAATTTGGTACATTTGTTCAAGTGAACAAAGGAAACAAACTCTGAAGAATGAAAGTAAATCATAGAATCATAGAATCATAGAACTCTCAAGGTTGGAAAAGACCCTTAAGATCATCGAGTCCAACCGCTAACCCATCACTGCCAAGTCCATCTATACCACGCCCTCAAGCACCACATCTATCCATTCTTTAAATACCTTCAGGGATGGAGACTCAACCACTTCCCTTGGCAGCCTGTTCCAATGCCTCACCACCCTTTCGGTGAAGAAGTTTTTCCTAATATCTAACCTAAACCTCCCCTGGTGCAGCTTGAGACCCTTTCCTCTCGTTCTATCACTCATTACTAGGGAGAAGAGACCGACCCCCACCTCGCTACAACCTCCTTTCAGGTAGTTGTAGAGAGCAATAAGGTCTCCCCTCAGCCTCCTCTTCTCCAGGCTAAACAACCCCAGCTCCCTCAGCCGCTCCTCATAAGGCTTGTGCTCTAGGCCCTTCACCAACTTTGTTGCCCATCTCTGAACACGCTCCAGCACCTCAGTGTCCTTCTTGTAGTGAGTGGCCCAGAACTGCTGTCAATTTTAATTTATTTGTTCCTCTGATATGCTAATAGTTGCTAAGTTTTGCAAAAATCTATGCTCCCAATAAAAGAAACCATTTTGAAAAAAAATATAGTGGTGTACTTAGGTATCTACCTTCAAGACCTCTTTCTGGCAGCTTTAATCATTCTTTGCATGAAGCTGATATCACCTGACCCTCTTCTGCTCTAAATCAGAGTAAGAACATTCAGGTCAATATGTACTGGTCTAAAAACGTCTGGAATGAGTTCATCAGGATGGGCTGAACAAAACGGTGTTGACTGATCTAATGCACACAATCAATACTACTTTGCTGCATGGCTATTTGTAGTCACAAAGGGATGAAGGCTAATGCAAGCATTGCCTTTGAGGATCCCAAGGGTAAAGGCTAATCTCCTTTTCCCTCAATGACACTGCTAACACTTAAAAGTAGTTACAGGAGGGGCACTGCTTTGGCAATGTATGATTCATGTTCATCATGTTTCCTAGAATAATCTCACTCATGCAAGACTGAAAAATACAACATGTTTTTACACCAATAGATATTATGAAGTGCTTATTTCTTAAGACTCATAACAAATTCACATATATTTATGAAAACATTTGTTACTTTTCAGTAAAATACCCAATGCTTTTGTCAGAAGTTCTGGGAATACCAGCAACCTAATCTACAAAAAGGCACGGCATTTGTAATCTATTCTTAAAAAAAATAAAAAAATAAAAAAATAAAAAAAAATTACATTTGACATTATGCACCAACAGTACTATATAAGTACCAGTCCTGGAAGACTGGATAACATATTTTCAGACAGTATATTCCAAGACTAACAGAATTCACTGAGAAATAAACTTGTGGGGTAACTTCATTGTTAATTATTCACTGCATATTAGTATGTTGCTATTGTCCCTCTGTGTTGCACACAGCATAGCCTCCTGTGCTATTTGTAATCTTACTTAAGAATCCATTTTCTCTTAAACTAAGTATACTTTAAATCTCTTCTTTGAAAATATTAATAAGACTTCAAAATATGTAATATGTTAGAGCTTCTCATTTATCCAACCTTCCTTATTTATTCACAGAATACTAAATCTAGAATCTAGCATCATATTTCTATTGCTGTTTGTAAACCCCCTAAACTGTGGCCTTGCAGTACATCAGCAGCTCCTAGGCTGAATTACAGCCTTCAATTAGCGGTGTTGCATTATGTGAGAACCAATGCCTAATTATGAGACCACCAGATGAGGCTCTGAAGCACAGTCTTCCCCTGCATCTCTGATTACTGCTGCAATTAAGGGTTTACTAAATTCCTGAAAATGGAGACCCCTGCTGTTCATATGCCATGTTAGGACAGGCCCTTCCTGTTCTGTGTCATGAACCCTATGCCCTTACTTTTAAGACCTCTGTAAAGTTAATAAGGCACTTACCAAATAACAGTGGTTGCAAAACCGGATACTATTTCCATGATGCCCACTTCACTAAAACTCAAATGTGGAAAAATGACCATGCCACCTGTTTCTGACTTTTTTTAATATGTTTTAGGTACTATCCTTTCTCTTTTTAAGATAACTGAAGCACAGCTGAGTATCTATAGAAGGCATTGTCTTTCTGCTGGAATACACTGAATCCAAATTCTGATTGTTTCTTAAATCAAGTGCCAGAAGCCATTCAATACTAAAGGGTAGAAATCTCAGATGTAATAAGTGATAGGAACAGGGATCAGACTGTCAAGATTTAAACTGAATGGATGACTAAAAGTACTATTTCTGTTTGCCTGCAGGCAAACCCATCAGTGTTCTGTATCTTTCAGGAATTTACTTTTTGAATTATAAGTCAAAATTTTTTTCATTCCTATTAGCAGCACTAATTATTGGATAAGAAAGGAGTCGTAATAATTTCAATACCATCAAAAGATTGTGAATAAGTTTTCTGTTTCACTGTGGTCTAAACAGTGATTAAAAACCATAAAAAAAATAAGATGGCTTTACATAGCTATAGTATACTACTTCAGGTTTCATAGGAGATGAAAAAAGTAAGAAAGGCTGAACACCAGGAGAAAAAAAAAAAAAAAGGCAATAATAAGAGAACAGGATATTCTTCTCCAAACTTGCTAATCATGGAGCTTGAGTGTGATTTTGGTGTCTGGATTTTGTGGAAGAAAACAACATCAGTCATGTGGTACCATGTATCGTTTTCTGCAAGAGGAAATGTACCAAGCTGGGAAAAGGGACGCAGCTCCTCTGCAGACGTGTAACTTGATGTCACTGGCTGCTGCTTAACAAAGAAAGAAAATAAACTGAGAAAAGACTGCACAATCTAAAGAATAACTTGAGGGGATATAGGAATAAAGGCAAGTGCTAGTCTTCAAGTCTATGTAGGACATACTTCAAAATGGATCTAAATCAAGACTGTAGTTTAAGAACCCTGGTGAAGGTGAATACAAAAAAAGATGAGAAAAATGTAAGATTTAAGATACACAAAATTTAAATACAATATAAAAAATACAATATAAAATGTAAGATTTAAAATCTGAGAAGGAATAGCTGCCCTAGTCACTAGAGAGAGATTCTAAAAGGGAGTTAGCAGTGCTTTTAAAATAGAAGACCTAATTAAAAAAAAAAAAAAAAAAAAGGCAGTTTTGTTGTCCTAATCGTTATTGGAGTTACCACACAGATTAGGAATAACATGACTGCATGAATAATTCAAGATGACAAGTGTATTTGATATATTTTCATCTTTTGAACGTTTTCTCTATATGTGATTTGTCTCCAGAAGCAAAAGATTTCCTGGGTGTTTCTAAAGACCTGAGATCCCCTGTCCCCCACTATTTTCCCCTCTCTAAACTTATCAGGTGCTGCACACTCACCCGCTGGATCATGTGAAAAGGCAAATTTATGTCCTTGGTTGGATCTTCCCAAGCACAGGGATTTGTTCTTTAAACATCTCTGGGACCAAATTGATTGCAGTTACAGTGACATAATTCAGAAACGCAGAGATGCACGTGTTGCCTTCCATCAGCATATTTTTTTCATTATTCTTACAATATTATTTTTTTGATAATTTTTTTTCTATTCCTTGAAAGAGAGAAAGTCAACGTAATTGCAGAGCAAACTGAATCACTAGATCTTCTGTAGCTCTGTGTCTATGCATTTTAACATTTTTAATATAATAATGCTAAAGTTTTCAACACATCAAAATTTGCACTGTTTTGAATTTTAAGTGAGAATTTCAGACTAAATCATATTTTTTTTCTGTACAGTAATGACTTCTTCAAATGTGGGTACTGAGAACATTCTTTGATGAAATGAATATAAATAATACCCTATTGAACTTACAATTATCTCCATTTAAATATGTCTAGAAATTTTGTTTTATGGAAGCTAGAACTTTTGTCAGAAGAGCTGTAGAGCAATGCTTATCTTAGATTCATTTCATTGCATGAAAAAATAGCTTATTTCATGAAAGAAGGCAATCAAAAGCATCAAGGAGATACAATTCTGTAAAAAGGAAGAACTTTTGATTCAAAAGAAATATCACACTACGTAATCTTGATATGATGTATTCATCAAAATCTTGTGTTCTATAAGCATAAATGATTTTTTTTTGTTCATTCAGTATGTAAAAAAGAAAAAAAAAAAGAGGCATAATCACAATTTCACAATTTCACAATTTAATGCAAATCTAAAATATTAGAAAATAATTGATCAGATTAATTATCTCTTGGCTGGACTGTGTCTTTAGGCTCTTATAGGCCAGTGATAAAAATGGACCCATAAATGCATTAAGAAAAAGAAGGAATAAAGAATAAAGTTATTGGAAGTCTAAGAAATATTAAATCAAGAAAGATCCTTATACCTGCAGTTATTTTTATTAAATGTCAGTAGGTTAAAGCATATTACTAATACACTGCCAATGGTATACTACAGCAGCAATTATGCAAAATATTGCAGTATTCAAGCAGAATAGTAATGCTTGTTTGGCACAGAATTTATTGAGTTTATGTTATGCTTACAAATGGGAGGAATGATCTCAAGAAGAAGCAATCACGTTGCCCATCACTGTGCCTTTCACACTTTTTCCTGAGGTAGAGGGCACCCAGGAGTGGTCAGAAAAACTACCGAGAATAATGGATGGCAAACCAAACCACATCAAACTCTATAAACAATATCTTAAAATAAATCTGAGAAGCAGAGAGCAAGTAGAGAAAGACTGTAAGCAATTCTTTAAGCCTCTGCTATAAAAGTTCAAACCCAAAGGAAATGCAAGATGTGTAACGTAATCCAATCAGTTTTGTGATGGAGATTATAAAAGTAAAATGTACTGAGGAAACTGGTAAAGTATTTTTGTCAAAGAAAAATAAAACTTTGACAGAAAAACCTAATCATACCCTGTAAATAAAAGACCACCTCTTTCTAGTATATTAACATTAGATGTTCAAATAAAATAATTTCCTCCAGAAGCCATGTAACTTATGAAATTGTAAAGACTGTTTAATATGGATAATTAGTAGCATGCTAAATCAAGCATGCTGAATATACATTCCAATTGCATTGCAAGGAGAAGTGGTTGGGAATAGGAAATGACTGTGGTATCTAAGACCGCTAAGGGAGTGCTGAACCATTCATTAGCCTGAAACTTCAGAAAGCAGCTTGGAAAGAGCTTGTCCTCAAGGGACACCTTTGCCAGGGCCACCATGTGCTATAGAGGGGTGGTGCTGCAGGAACTCAACCAGCACTGAGTGGAGATCTGGCTAGCCAAGGCAACATGGCAAGAGATGATTTTACTTGTTAATCTACCCACTAAATCTATCCTGTTAATTGTCTCACTCCAGGACATGCCTCAGCTTGATGAATCCTGGGCTAGGAAGCTTCATTTGTATGAGATTTGGTGACTCCAATCATATGATGATTGCATGAAATTCAACAAGACTCCAATTACATGACTCCAATTGTGTGAGGTTCAACAAGACAAGTGCTGGGTCCTGCACGTGGGTCACAACAACCCCCGGCAACACTACAGGCTTGGGGAGGAGGCTGGGAAGATGTCTGGTGGAAAAGGATCTGGGGGTGTTGGTCGACAGCTGGCTGAACATGAGTCAGCAGTGTGCCCAGGTGGCCAAGAAAGCCAAACATCATCCTGGCTTATATCAGAAATAGTGTGGCCAGCAGGAGTAGGGCAGTGTGCTCAGCACTGATGAGGCCGCACCTCAAGTGCTGTGTTCAGGTTTGGGTCCCTCACTACAAGAAGGACATCGAGGTGCTGGAGCGTGTCCAGAGAAGGGCAATGAAGCTGGTGAAGAGTCTGGAGAACAACTTTTATGAGGAGTGGCTGAGGAAACTGGGGTGTTTAGCCTGGAGAAAAGGAGGCTGAGGGAGACCTTCTCACTCTCTACAACTCCCTGAAGGGATGTTGTGGCAAGGTGGGAGTTGGTCTCTTCTTCTAAGTAACAAGCAACAGGACAAAAGGAAATGTCCTCAAGTTATGCCAGGAGAGGTTTAGATTGGATATTAGGAAAAATTTCTTCACCAAAACGGTTTTCAGTCACAGGCTGGCCAGGGAAGTGGTTGAGTCACCATCCCTGGAGGTATTTAAAAGATGTATAGATGTGGTGCTTAGGTACATGGTATCATGGGACTTGGCAGTGTTAGGTTTACAGTAGGACTCAATGATCTTAAAGGTCTTTTCCAACCTAAATGGTTCTATGATCCATGCCCAGCCAGCAATGGGAATACTGGGAGGAGTGGAGCTTGAATAACTCCTCACTGGGCCTTTGAGATAGGGTACTGAAGCAAGGCCAGTTTGTCTTATTATGGCCTTATGAGGAAGCTTGGAGTTTGGCAAGGATGAAAATAATCCACATGGGTAGGATTAGTTTTAGCTAAATTGGTCTTGGAAATGTTTATAGGTCAACTACAATATTAAACCATATAGAACAAAGAGAGTGACTCGATACCTCAGCCATGCTAAGTAACTTGCCTTCCCAGTTTACTTCCAAATACTAGTCCCCTGCTTTCCTACATTATAAAATATTAGTTCCCTTCTTGGATGGGTCTTCTTTTGTAAACAACCTAGTTTTGTCAGACAGCAGGCTCGGTTGTGATCTGGGACAGTCTGCTCCCAGCTCCCTCCCAATTGTACTGTTATCACTGCACTAGTTTTGACTCCCCATGCTCTTCATGGTCTCCAGCTGGTCTCCCACAACACCTCATAAAGTGGCACCTGCAGTAGCTGTGTTAATTTTCATGCCACTAAAAATCCCACCATCCTGCTAGCCCATAGCAAAGTCTTTTCGTTATTTCAAGAGACCC
>KL278125.1:0-12084 GCA_000699545.1 Podiceps cristatus | reverse complement strand
CCCCCCCCCTTTCTCAAGTTTCCTCATCTTTGTTACTGGTAGAGGGGCATCAGAGAAGATTTTGACCTGACCCCCATGCTGACAGCTGTACAGAGGGAACATGGTGCACGGCTGCTCTGCTCCACCTGGGCCGGGGCTTGGGGCCACATCTGGAGCAACTGGGGATGGAGTCATAAGCAACCTCTGGAGTTAAGAACTGGAAGAGCCTTGTCCTGTTTTAATAACCCTGGCAAAGACCTCCAAAATGGAGAAAAAGCTTTCAAACCACATATTTAACACCACATATAACATGGTGGTGGACTGAAATGAACAATAAATAGTTAAAGTATTCTTTTATGATGTAGAGAAACAGAATGGCAGTCCATTAGAGTATTTGCAATTGATTCTAATTTGGTATGTTGGGGTCTAAACCCAGAGGAAAAAAACAGTAAGTGGACTTCCATATGCTGACACAGAACTGCTTTAGTGAACTACTGATCAAAACACCACTGAATTAAAAAGACAAAGTCTGATCCTTTATCTTACCACAACAATACTCCTAAAGACTGCTTTAACACGTTTGTGTCAGCACCTTTAATCTTCACCTTGTGTTTCAAAGATATGAAAATTAGCCAGTAAAATTAACTTCTGCTTGATGCTAGACCCAAATAACACGATGTAAAATAAATTTAAGATGCAGATTTGTCAGACATTTGGTTTTCTGCAGAAGCACTGTGCTAAAAATGGAGATTCACAACAATTTTGAACCTTCTGGGATTTAGGTCCCCCCTCACACACTGAACAGTGATGCAAATCAGGAGAAATGCCGCTGGAGCTAACAGTTATGGTAGGTCTAAGCTGATTCCCGAGCAATACCCTAAGCATATCTGTATTTGTTCAAGTAGTATGTTTACAGTTAGCGCGTTTAGCAGCTTTCTGAAGAAAAAACCTTTCTGTTCTCCAAGTATCTTTAAGGCCTAATCCAAAATGGAAGTTGTTTTATTATGGATTGAGTGGCCTTGCAATGATATTGGCCTGCTCCCACAGTACTCTAACTCCACCCCTGCATGCCTAGACAATGTCTCCATATACCTTCCAGGTCACCTGTTGTTATTTCCACCTTTTTATGTCTCTCTTTTATGTTTTATTTTTTTTTCAGGAGCTCCTTGTTCATCTGTGCAGGCCACCTGATACCTTAACTTGATTTCTTGAACTTAGAGGAGGTGATCCTTGGAAATCAGACAGCTGTCCTGACTTTCTTCTCTCTGGTGTATCCCACGGGATTATTCCAAGTGGTGCAAGACTGCTCTCCAGCAGTCAAGGGTTGTGATCAATGGGATCTTCAATTGGTAGGAATTAGGGTATAATTTAAGAGAGTAGAAGAAGTGGAAGTAAATTCTAGTCCATTCTAGTGAATGGCAAAAATTTTTGCAGACTTCACCAAACCCATGATGCCTTTTAAATCCTTTGTATCACTTTTGATTGCAGCCTTTTCTTTCTATGAACTAGACTGGAAATGCAAGCATCAAAAAGATGTGAAAAGAAGTATAAGTGGAATAATAAACTGGAGAACAAAGGAGAGTCTTGTTATGTGAATGAGTGCATGTATAAGTTAAACAAGAAATGATATACACTTATCTGTCTTGCATCTAGCTAAATCTATAGCTGAAAAAAAAAATGATGTGTCTCACATTTAGGCTTATTCTAAATTTTAGATTACATTTACATTAGATTAAATAAGATTATTTCTACACAGATTATAAAACTATAAATGATAAAAAACCAAAGTTAGACCCTGAACTGAGGCATGACTAGATATTCTTATACCATTCCAAGCAAAAGTGGATCTAATGACTTAGACACATAGGCAAATTATGTGGGTATAACACATCATAGGACATTGGTTGCTCTGTAATGGTTACTCATGTGTATATACAGATATAAATGTGATGCAGGTTTCTCTTCAGAGATGCTGAGTACTTTGAAAATGTTTGATGACTCAAGCACTTCACAGTAAATAAAATATGCAATACTGTGCAGCACTCCTGCTTGCTTACCTTAAAACTGTTCTTAAATGTGTCTCAAATATCCAAAAATGTTCTTTAACAATCTGTAACAAAGGACACTGAACAAAGAATTGTTGTTATCCTTAATATTATGTTGTAGACAGTTACAGTTTTTCCAACCCATTGGATGTCTACCTTAAGACAGTTTTTTCTAGCCAAGTTTCCTGAACATACTTATGAAAACACCACATGTGGCAAGTGTCAAAGCTTGTTTAAATGACCATATAGCACATCGATGGTTTTCTCTTTATCCACTAAATAGTCTCTCTTGTTAGAGAAGGAAATGATATTGGTTCAATATAATTTGCTCCAAATAATTCTATGATGGATTGTCCTCTAGGTGTTGATAAATTGATTATTTAATAATTTGTTCTTGTACATTTCTGGTAATCAAAGCTGGGTTGACCTGATCATTTTCTAGGTCCTCGTCTTCTTAAAAATAGGCGTAACGCCTGCTCTTACCCACTGGTGTCCTGCCTTATGTGACCTCCATAAGTTTTTAAAAACAATAACTAATGGTTACACACAGATTTGGCTAGTCCTTTAAGCACTCTAGGGTGAATCTCATCACACCATTTTCATTGAATTAACTTATTCAAATACTGGTTAGTCAATTCTTTTATTCCATACCTTCTAGTTAAAATAGATTGTCTTAAATAGCTGGTCTACGAACCTCTTTTGCTAAAGCAAAAGAAGCCTTTTCTGTATCATCTACTCTCCTTTCCTGCTAAGTAACAGCAGTATAAAAAAGCAGAGAAAGTTACTCTAATGGTAACCTTTTTGTTGTCTTTTATACTGTTATGTGTCTTAGCCTTTTTGACATCCTGTTAGATGACTCCATTTTTCTTTTTTAATCATTTCAAGTTATGGGATTTTGATTCCAGATTTTGTACAATTCCTTTTCACTTTTCAGGATGTTAAAGAAACTTCATGCTGCCATATTATTCCTTTATTCTACTTCCTCTGCTTCAGGAGAATTTTCTGTTCTACCTTAAGCACAGTTGATGCAAGATTTTCTACACTTCTTTTGTCCCTAAAATTTCTTTTCAGAAGATCTACTTACCAGTTCTCTGAGCTCATTGAGCTCAGAAGTCTGTCCTTTCTAAAATCCATTATCCTATTTCTGCTGCTCTCAGTGCTCCCTTTTCACAATGAATATTTTTTGATAACTAATTTTTTAACTAGTACCTGTCTTAGTCAAAATCAAATCTAAAGTAACCACTTCCCTCTTAACTTTCTCCATGTTGTGGGTTGACCCTGGTCAGCAGCTAAGCACCGAGACAGTCGGTGTCTCACTGCCCTAGAATTGTCCTCCATACGGAAGAGCAAGAGTGAAAAAAACCTCACAGGTTGAGATAAATGCGGTTTAATAAGGGAAGGAGGGAAAAAAAAAAACAAGTCATGCAAAGGCAATTACTTTCCACCTCCCACAAGCAGCCTAGACAGTCTCCAAGCAACAGCTACTTTGGAAGGACAAACCTCCCCAGTTTTTATGTCTGAGCATGATCTTATATGGTATGGAATATCCCTTTGTCCAGTTTGAGTCAGCTGTCTCAGCTATATTCCTTCCCGATGTATTGTCCATCTCCAGCCTATTCATTGGGAAGGCAGAACAGGAAAAAGAGAAAGCCTCCAGGCTGTGCTAACACTGTTCTGCAACAGCCAAAATATTGGTGGGTTTTAGTAACAAATCAAAACACAGCACCATATGGGATCCTATGAAGAAAGTTAACTCCATCGCAGCCAGACTCAGTACAATGTTTTGAAATGTGTGTTCTCAATGTTGTCAAGATCTTTATATGCCATTGGTCTCCTCACATATTATTATGCTAACAGATACTGAGATAATTGAAGTTCTCCATTACCACCAGATAAAAGCTTCTGTTGGTTCCTCAAAAAAAACTCTCATAATCCTCTAGAGAAATAGTCTGTACTATATCCATGAAAGGACACAACCTAAGATCTCTTTTCTCTTTAAAATTCCCCCAGAACTTCCTATAGGTCTCTCTCTTATGCCTGTCTTGTCTGTGGAACAAGTACTTAGGACAAGCCATTCAGAAGTTCAGAGGGAGAGGTGCATATAAAGGCCAGAAACCACACAACATCTTAAAAAATCTTTTGAAATACTGGCACAGGGGCAGAGTAGACCATGGCTACCAATGACACCTACAGAGTTTAACAGCTTGCAGTTGAAAGTAATGATAAAACAGGAGTTTTCTTCTCCAAAAATAATACTCCTATCACTACATCTAAGGGCAACTATATATTACTATTATGCAGGCTCAGATCTAAAATGCTCCTGCCTGTCTCTTTCTGAGATCCCACCCTTGAGTTTCCTTCCGAAGCTTTCAGTTCAGACCAGGCTTTAAAAAGTCCTGCTTGAGTGTCTCTGATTTCACCGCCGAGCTGTTGTTCTCAGAGCCAGTCTATTTGCATTTCAGCCACAGTAGAAATCAGCTCTAACTCCTTTCATGGGTCTGGACCATAAATTCTGTGGTACTTTTATGAGAAATGATGTTTATTGAGCAGAAATGCCTGTGTGCATGTCTGTCTGTCAATCCTTCTAACAATCTGGAATGCTTCACTAAACATAATTGGTTTTTTTTTTTTTTTTTTTAAAGGTGGGTGTTTCTTCAGGATTGCACAAGCTGTATGAAAAAACGCATCTGGGAATAGGAGAGACACTATCAATGCCGTCCTGAACACCTGAGGAAGAAGTCCAGCCTTTTTAGAAGTTGGTTCTCACCCCTGACACACAAATCAATGAGGAACTAATTCTGTTGCTCTGAAATTATTAGCTATTTCACCAACCTCTGCAAATAAAAAAGTCACAAGAGCAAGGTCATAGCCAAGCAATAAAGCCTAAGGATTAAGAATTGAAATAGCACTCAATTTAAAAAAAGAAAAAGAAAAAAATATTGATTGTAGTACATTAGGGACATTAATAAACACTTCGCAAATCACCACACTAGTATTTTTGTCAGTAGGTTTAGTAAATGACAGATTTATAATTTTATTGTGTACTTCATTATAATTTTGTTAAGCATTACACTTTTATGTAGGTCTAGAGTCTGCTTCTCTTCTTCTGCACTTCCATTTTCACTTCAGAAAAAGTAAAGGGAGGTGTGGAGGGAAAACTAAATTACCAGCGCAGAAACAAATGAATAAACATTTTTTTAATGCAACACATTTTGAAATTCAAAGTTTGATTTTCAGAATGACTACTTGTGTGGGGTCTTATAGCACTTAACATTCACCAAGCATAACTCCAGTGGCTTTAGCATCCCTGCAACAAAACCTGTGCAAGACAATTGTGTTCTGCTACTGTATCCTAAAAAATCCTGTCAAACATATTTTCAAATAGCTTTTTAGTATAGCAAGACTCTATGCATCATACCTCTCACAGTTTAAAGTTGTCGCCTTCCTTTGGATTATTCTTGCATTGGCAAAAGACATTCATGGTGTGAATACTGAGAAGGCAGAGACCAGCTTTTTGGCCATGGTAAAACATACGGTATTTTCAGTAAGAAATAATGTTCTGGTCTGACTGATTTAGTTTTATCTATTCTTCTGAATGCCTGTATTATCATTTAAATATCTTAAGGGGTTTTTGCTTGTTTGGTTTTGTTTTGTTTTGTTTTGCTTGTTTTGGTGGTTTTGTTTTCTTGTTTTGTTTTGTTTTTTGTTTGGTGTTTTTTTTTGTTTGTTTGGGGTTTTTTGTTTGTTTTTGTTTTTGTTTTTTCCCACAGTAGATACAAACTCTGGTGTTTTTTTCCAACCAAAAGAGGGGCATTATGTGCATATTGTGATCATTGCATCTAAGTATTAGTCAGGAATTTTCTTTGCTGAGCTTACTCCTGGTTGGTGTAAGTTAGTTTCTTAAGATGAGCATCATATGGACAGTCTTTATCTTCAGAAGTTAGAGCATTTTGCTCTGAAATGAGTCTACAGATACATTTAGTGTCAGACATTACAACACTAGCTCTTGTACTCACATCCAAAACCTTTTGGGGTGTCCAGGAGCTTGAATATATTTAGTACAAACATCAAAGGGTGAATGGAAAAAAATACTTTTGTCTCATTTATGGGCTACACATTGACTTTGGTAGATATATATTAGATTACCATAATTTTTCTAATAAAAAATGGATTGTAGTAAGTTAAGATGAAATCTCACTTACCTGTAAAGTGCTGAAAGTGGTCGCTTGTTGCCAGGTTTTGGTCTGTATGGTTTTGGTTCTCCTGCCATGTTGATATCTGAAAGCAAACAAACACCTGGAAGTTAGAGTGAATTTGCAAAAGCACCTTCAAGACACTGAAAATGACTAATAGTGAAAATGGACAGCATAACTAAACACCTATCTAGTGTTTACCACATCTGAATCGATGTTATAAAACTTTCCTAAAAATTCTTACCTTAATGCATGAAGATTTCAGGCAAAATGTCAGTTGTTGTTAAAGACACAAATGAAATTTTTAATACACAAGTTTCCAGACATGAAGCTGAAGCCAGTAATGTATTTCTATTACAGAAGGAGACTTGAATGGTAACTTACATGTAGAGACAAACTATGATTGCAAGTCCAATTCTGCCGTAGAGGGCTATAATGGTTCTGAAGAGTTCCGCTTCAGGATTTAGGGAAATGCACACTGATCTTCAACTGCCACTTCACTATCCACTCAAAAAGAGACTTTTCAAAAGTAAATAAGAGATTATCTATTTCCTACCCAAAATACTGTTCGTTTTTTTTTTTTTTTTTTTTTTTTTTTTTTGGGGGGTAGTATCTGTTTTCCTCCCCAAAATACTTTTGGTTTTTTTTTTTTTTTTTTTTTTTTTTGGTGGGTTTTTTTTTGTTTGTTTTTGGGGTATATATTTTGTGTGTGTGGTTTTTTTTTTGGTTCTGAGTATAGAAATGCACTGGCTTTAAAAAATGTGTGGAGGAAGAGAAAATCTGGTTTTGCACTTAGTTCATTTTAGGCAGGTACTTATAATTCTCAACAACACCAAAAACCTTGTGTACACTTTTTAAAAGTTCACTTGCATTATGCCTGTGTATTTATCCTTGAAATTTAAAAATATGTCAAGCTTATATAGACATTAGTCATGCTGGTTCTCAAAATACTCTCTTCTTTTGAATCATACTCAAAGTCATACCAGAAAATATATGTCCATCATTTTGACTGCTTGCAACAGATACTCATGGAGAAAGCAGCAGCTTCCTTGCTCGAGCTTAGGAAGCTGTCTTTATACATACAAATCAATATTTAAAAGCTCTCTGTCTCCAACTGGATGTTGCAGTCGACATTATAACAAACAGGTGGATAAAGTAAAACTTCTGATTAGGAAACAAATTCTCTGCCATCTGAGTCATGTTTCAGCTAAATCTCTCCTCAGTCTCACTTATACAAAGGAGTATCAACAAAATCATCAGAGTTATTTCAGTGTAAAATTGCTGTGACAAAACAGTGCATCCTGTTTACTATGGAATTGCCTGGTGATCAAGACTTTCAAGGAAGCACATGTTCTTGGTAAAGTTTATGTTTAACCTGAAATTGAGTGAAGTGGAGGGAAAAGAGAAGGACAGAGCTGAAGTGTAGAATAAGGAACCAGGCATTTTTATTTAAGCTGTTCTTGACCTCAAAAGCTGCAGTAAATGCCTGAGACTTACTGACGGGATACTTTTATTTCACACAAAGTAGAAAAAATAATCCATCTAATTTTTTTTTTAACAATCAGAAACATTGAAAATGTGTGTCATTCTGATTTTTTTGACAGAAAAGATTTTTTCCAGTGGAAATTCCATGCTTCAAATATTAAAAAAAGAAATTAAACATATTTTCCATCTAAATGATATTTTGAGATAAATTTTATTTAAAATTATAAAAAGCTCTGAAATGAAAATTTTTTGTGTAGGCCTATTTCATATAAAATATACTTTTATTAAAATTTTCTCTATAGAAATCATTTTGAAATTAAATCTGATTGTATTTCCTTTTGTAGGAGCTATATTACTCTTAAATCATAGTTTACCATAAAATATTAAATTTCTTGTCTTACTTATTTCTCTGAAATTGGATGAATGTTGGAGCAAGGACTCTGTTAAATATATATTGATCTTCCTTTTCCATAGTTGTTAAAAATTCAACTATGATTCTTCTGTTCAAAGAAATATAAATTCTACTAATGTTGACCAAACAAAGTAAATGGCAAGCATTTCTGAAATCCACTGAGGAATTTTGATAGCTGTGCTGCATTTCCATTGGCTCCTGGAAATAACAGATTGGGAAGGAAATTTTTATCCTGTGACCTTTACGATAATTAGACCTTTCCACACTATTTTAATATGTCAGCTTTAAGGTCATTGACTGTATTGACTTTCATCATCTCCTTCTACAACTAGGTCAGATTGTAGGAAAAAAAGTAGAATTATAATCCATTCTTGGGAAATACCTGAGGCTGTGGGATTCATCTTCACATATTTTTCATGTCTCTCATCTGCTTCTCTTTCAGAGCTACAGCCCAGGTCACTGTTCTTAGGCATAGGACCATTCAAGGATTTTAAAAACTTTTTCACATTCTTCTGGGACAGATCAGTACTCTCTTGATGATTATTCTTGTAGACTTACATTTGCAGCTCTACAACACCTACTTTTAACCAAGACAAGTAGGGCTGTTTGTTATATGTTCCTTTTATTTTAATCAGATACTGTCAGAAAGGTAACACTGTAAGAAAACACAGCTGTAAAGTTGTTTGGGATCAGTTAAGATTCCCTCATATTTAAATAAATCTCTAAATGTACTAGCAGAAAACAGTGAATTATGTCATACAGATAGTAATAGCCAGAGTTTCTCTTTGACATGGGAAACAGTTCATGGAAAAGCTGTGCACATGGGGCTTTTCTGTTACTATGAAAATGATTGAATAGCTCTGCAACTCCTTAAGCACCTTGTAGTAAGAATGGATGTAGGAAATGGTTTGAAAAGTTAGAACAGATTTTCACCCCATTATTTTTCAGTGCTATCTACTCTAACCTCAATTTTCTAACCAAGATTAGAAGTGAACTTGTCAACATTTCACGGGATAGATTATTTCTAGCCCAACTGGAAATCTTCTGAGATAACTTGCTCTCTTGCTTCATCCATCATTAGTTTCACAGCAGACGTTTACATCTACTAGGTCATAAACTGTGTGTCAAAGAAATTTGTTGGCTGCAGCACAGGGATTTGCCAGTGCTAATGAGTCTACCCCAAGGAATGCAGAGAGGTATCACTCCTTATGCTGTGAAATTAGCTACTGCACTTGTACATGAATATGAACCGGACAACTTGACAAAGGACACAGACACTCTCATTGCTTTTATGTGGGAAAAGAGCAGCCCAGGACTCTCACACTATTTTCTCTGATCATATGCTATAAATGTTTACTTAGACATCAACATTAAGATAAATTCAACACAGAAATTCAAAATGTTAAGGAATGACTATGAATAGGAAAGTGACTGTGCAGGCAACAGCACATTGTAATGCTGGCTGCTAATGCAGCCTGCTTTCTCTGTGCTTTCAGAATCAAATGAGATTACCTTCTTTATTAAAAGAAATGCATCTTCAGTTGGCACAGCAGGGGTTATAAGATCTAGATTTCATGCAAGGTTGTGTGTCATTAGCAAAATATATCTGATTTCAAACATGGTATTTTTATTTCTAAATATACTGAAAAGTGTCTAGCAATCAATGAGAAAAAAATACTTAAAACCAAAAAGAATATGCAAACCATTTAGAGAGAGCAGTACCATTCATATTAAAGAGTATTCATACTCTAGAAGTATTTCAGTACTTCTCAGCGTACCAGCCCTTCAGATTCTTTTAAGAGTTTCCTTAACCCCCCTCCCCCCCACCAAACCCAAAACCAATCAACCATTTTGGTTCACAAAAACAAACGCCATAAACTAGAAGCTTCAACAGACACTAGCTCAGCCCATGAAAACTGGGACTTTGAGGCTTTCTGCTGCAAATCCAAGGACCTATGTCTTAGGCTACATCTGTACTATAAAATGAAATAGTACCTTTCCCAGACACTAGTGCTCAGTTATCTCTTGTATTAAAGTGTCAGAGTGGTTCCTAATATAACTTTTAGCCCCAGTTAACCAGTACTCTCCCATGCAAGTTCTAGACATAGACAGAGAATTGACACGAGCTAGGGACCATGGCATTTTAGTTGTGGCCACTCTGCTTTGCAAGGTAAGACCTAGTGAAAAGGAATGATGACAGTTATCTATAATTGAGTATTACTGATGTGGCCTTTGAGTGTGGGCTCCATATCAGAAAGACAGAGAACCAAGATACAGAGCTAAGAAAACTCTAAAGGCTTCTGTAGCTCAACAGTTAATTTTCTAAGATGGGTTTCATCAGATGATTTTCTACTCATTCTTGTGAATGGTTGCAAAAGTAGAGACATTCATTGAAAAATCCCACAGTTGCTTGACTTAAAATTTTGGATGAAAAAGGGTATCATGGTGTACTTTCAGATCAGCTCTGCTTTATACCAAACTTTAATGGAAGTGCTAGAAGACACAACTGTATACGAAACAGGAAACTTGGCAAGAAAGTAATTAAAATTAACGTATAGAGAAAGAATTCACATCATGAATGTACAATCTATATCCAGGCAGAGATATGGATATAGGGAGATCAGAAAGCATTTTCTCCTTTTACAGATGACCTGAAGTATATGGAACAGAAGAGAAAGACCAAGAGGTAGATTCAATTTAGAGAAAGCTTCTAGTCATGGGATTTATAGAGTAAGTGAACACCAGCTAAAGCTAACCTATCTTTCTTTTATACTCTTCCATCTACTGTTCAATAAAACTCTGCTGTGTACTAAAGGAATTTTAATGAAGTCATATGACATCTTTTACATCATAGACTTCCTTTTTTCTTTATATGTTACATTAGTTACATGTCATCTCCTCCCCTTTCCACGTCTCTAGCACTGAAATGTGAAAAAAGTGGAAAGGAAAGGACAGTTCTCAGTTATGTTCAATTCTGTGCCCAAATTACACAGCTGCAAGGAAGAAACTTCCCAGAAAAATGAACACAAACTCAAATTAACTTTCAAGTAAAATATTAAATGAAGGTCTGGGTCACACATTTTCTGTTTCCATAATGGTATTAAAAATAATTTGCTTGTGGGACTCTCAGCTGCATTTGGATTTTCTCTTACTATTGAAGTAATTGGGAGCCTTTTTTCGTATGAAGATGACAGCTATTGTTAATGCTTCATACAAAAAGAGCCGCTTGTTGAATAGTATATGAAATTGCTTTGTTCTACCATCTCTTCTTTCATTAAATACTGCTAAAATGAAACAAAGCTATAGGATTATATAAGCGATCATTCTTAACACTATTCAGTACCAGAAGTGTTAGGCGTTGTCTTGCTGGAAAGTCTCTTTCTGTTCCTCAGGGAACTGGGTTGGTGTGAGGACAGGAGACAGCTAAAAGGGGAAATCCTGTTCTGTCTATACACCCGTCACAAACCATTCCTTCAGGGTCCTGGAGTCAGCAGTCTCTCCCTTAGTAGCTGAACAGATGCCAACAAGCTTCACAGCTGACATGGAACATTGGCCTGATTTGTTTTTTGTCTGCTTGCTGCCATCTCTGCACCTCCCACGCCAAGTAACAGCACAGTCACTGGGCAGACCTTCCTGGCCCCATTGGGTGTGTGATCAGCAGTGGTCCATGTCATGCCCAGTAAGAGGCATCACTTCTGCCTGGGGAAGGGGAGAACACTAATTTGTGGCCTATTGAAAACTGCACATGAATTCCAGTGTGATTGCAGAGTGTGTGGCTGAGACCTCCCAAACTGCTTCTCTGCTGGTGCTTGAATCCCTGAAGATCAATTACTGCAATGGGGCAGGAGTCATGCTGAAGGAAGGCTGGAGCAGCAGGCTGCAGGGGAAGGGACACCATGGAGAAAAGGGCATGTCTGGTGAGGGGCTTCCTATGGGAAGGAAGTCACAGGATCACAGGATTTCTAGGTTG
>KL278124.1:6015-16918 GCA_000699545.1 Podiceps cristatus | reverse complement strand
GATCACCTCCTTAAAGATCTGCCAGCTCTGACATGGAGATAGGGCAACTGACAGATTCTTAGTCATCCATTACTTGTGCACTCAAACCAGTTCATGGTTACCTTAATGAGATCTCAGGACATATCACAGCTTCCAAACTTGCCAGATGATAGACTCTGAGTCCCCGTTCAGGTGCTTCTGTTGGAACTTGCTCTGTCAAAGCTGTCAGCAGCTCCCATCCCAGCCGTGCTGCCGAGTTCCCACAAAGGCGCTAACAACCAGAGCATCTTCGGCTGCTGCATCAGCCCCACAGTGGTACCTTCTGTTAACTGGAGAGTACAGGTAAACATACTCTCTCACCTGAATTTAAGTGTGATCAGAAGACAAGTTTTATAATAATTTTCTTGCTAGTATCTGATTGTAGTGGTTCACTGCTGACTTGTATTCTTTTTTTCTCCCCCAGCTAGAAGCTTTTCAGCCTTTCTTCATTTTCCTGAATCTTCCATACTCTGTCATCAGAGGAGAGCAATTCATTTTGGAAGTGAACATCTTTAATTATTTGAAAGAAGAAGCTGAGGTAAAATAACAGTCTCTTTATACTTGAAAGTTACTGGACATTGCAGTGTTTTCATCACCGGTGGAGACCACGTCTTTCTCTTGTGAGAACTTCCATATTTTCTTCAGTGGATGGACTGTAAAGCTATTTCTCTATACACAAATAAAGTGGCAGCTTATGAAAACAGTTTTTTAAAATTAACACTTTGTATTGCAAATGTTACTGTATTTACAGGTTACTGTGTTCTTGGATATGAATGATGCTTTTGAAATTATTCTAACATCCAATGAAATAAATGCTACAGAAAATCAACAATCTATATCTGTACCAAGTGAAGATGGAAAAACTGTTCAATTCCCAATCAAGCCGAAACAGCTGGGAGAGATTCCCATCAAAGTGACAGCAATATCATCTGCTGCTTCTGATGCGATCATCCAGAAAGTTTTAGTAAAGGTAAAGAGTCTGTAGCTTGGCTTGTTCCTGAAATAACTTATTTCCTAAAAAAGACAAGAGAGTACAGCAAAAAGGCAAACTAATTTACTTGCCTGCCTCTTACTCTATAAGGTTGGTTTTGAGTCAGGTGGTTTTAAGTAAAAAACACTGCTTATAAAATAATTTCTCCTTTAAAATTCTTTAGTTTCCTTTCCAGGAATGAATACATAGATCTGTTTTACAACAGACAGTACATCAAATGCTTCTGAAAGCAAGGTGAAACCTATTTGTGCATTAGTGAACCCCCAGAGCTACAGCTAGTTTAATAATCTGTGGAGAGCGGACCAAATACTGTGTTATGGACGAGTGCAATCAATTTTGCTATACACCTGGCTTTTGTTCAAAGCTTATTTTATATGAAAATTTCAGTATTTTGCTAGTGGTGGAAATTTAGCCCCCAGACTTTCTGATAAACCAGAAACTGATAAGACTTGCCTACCTTTGGACATTTAAGTCTGATTCACGTTAGGCTCCATTTCAGTGGAAGGTGGTAGATATTTGTACATTTCATCCTAAAATATATGCTTAAGGTCATAGAATCAGAGAATGGTTGAGGTTGGAAGGGAGTAGTCCAACCTTCCTGCTCGGAGCAGGATGCTCAGCACCATGTACAGTGGTGCTTGGCACCGAGCTCGCTGGAATCGGAGCCACTCTCATTGACTTTGTGGGTGTATTTTTGTAATTGACACATGGTCTTGAGAACCAAATAGCGGGTGTAGGTCTTTATAAGAAAAACATTTGGATGAGCCAGTAGCTCAGGTTGTTGATGTGTTAGCAAGCAGCACAAAATACCTGATGCTGTTTTAGATCCCTCAGTACAGTAGGCACACAACTCCTGTCCTAAAAGCAACAAACTGCTGGAGATTCCACTAATCCTGTCTTTATTTTGACAGGCTGAAGGATTGGAACAGACATATTCTCAGACAGTCCTTTTGGATTTGAGTAGGAATAAACCACAAGCACTATCGAAAACTCTGGATTTCACTTTTCCTTCTGATGTTGTAAGTGGCAGTGAGAGGGTGCAGGTCACTGCTGTTGGTAAGGATTGTCTTACTCTGTTTCCATCTTCATTATTATTTACTGGTCAGCTATATATATTATTTTTTTTAATAGTTTTTTTGCCTGCTGGCTTTTGTTGAACTCAGTATCTAGGGTATATCCAGCTGCTGGCATCTTCTGCACTGCCAGTATAGGTATTTCTTAAAGAACAGAGCAGCTGCCAGTAGTAGCTAGAAGTAGTAAACTGTCAAGCAGAGCAGCAAGGCTGGTGTATTATAACCTGAGATATCCCAGCAGGATTTCCCAGAGCTTCTCTCAGAGCCTCTGCTGAAGGACCCTGAAAAGATTTTAGCCAATATGACTGTTGCTTTATAGGTTTTTAGGGAACTGCAATCATTCTTAATTAATTGCTATATTAGTATGTTGAGTCATAAATTCAAAATAGTTTACCATCACGCGTTAGACTAAGCATAGGAAGACCACATGGCTGGAGTGTGTTTTTCCTTTAATTTGTTTAATTAATGATATTATGGCATTGACTATCTATTTTCAGAGTTAGAGAGGGAGTCAGCTTTTAATAAGGAAGGTCCTGCAAAGTTTGCTAGTGTCCTGTTTTAATTCTGCTTGTTTGCAGACTAAAACCTAAAACCCGACAGATTGGTGCTTCTTGTGACACCTAGGCTTTGATAACTGCGGGAAAAGGACAAAATACAGGAAGCTTCAAATATGTCTCATTACTGAAACATCTTCCTGGATTAAATATCTATTTGTAGCATTTGTTTGTTTCTGGGGGGTTTGTGTTTTGGTTTGCATTTTTTTGTTGTGTTGTGACTTTTTTTTTTTTTTTTTTTTGGTTGCTTTGGTGATTTGGGTTGTTTTTTGTGTGTGTGTGTTTGTTTTTTGATTCTCTTTTTTTTAATGTTGCCTCTTTGATATTACTCTGTAATTGGAAAGGTCTGTGGAGGAGATGGGTCAGTGGGCACAAAGTTGATCAGAAGATGAAGTATCTTTTCTGCCTGGTTAGTGGTGTTTAGTACAAATGTTCCTAATGTATCCTATTTTCTCCCTGTTAGTACCACCCTTTATGTGCAAGGCATGCATTTATTTGAAATAAGGTTTAATTTATTTTCATTAAATTTTATCTTTCAGGTGATTTACTTGGGCCTTCTATCAACGGTTTGTCATCATTAATTAAGATGCCTTATGGCTGTGGTGAACAGAATATGATCAATTTTGCTCCAAATGTTTATGTTTTGCAATACCTGACTAAAACCAGGCAGCTGAGAGAGGATATTAAATCAAAAGCAATATCATTTATGAGAAAAGGTCTGTATGCTTAAAGAAAGATGTTAGATTATTAAGAACTCTTACTAGTAGATAGATATCTGTGACTCTGCGTTTGGTATTTGAAATACTGCTCTGTTGGTGTCATGAGAACTGGAAGAAAAGCCTATCTCTTTCTTATCCTCTTTGTTCTGGGCTGACAGAATTAAAGGGCAAATTATTTTGTTTACAAGGGCAAGTTTGCACAGAAAAAATGGTGTTTTTTAAATAGTTGCATTTTTCTTCTGAACAAAAAATATTTTCGAATGTAATTCATATGGAGTTTCTCTGTAGTTGTTATTTCCTTTGATAAAAGCACACATGAGCAAACATTTTGACCTCTGCTTGAAGCACAGAGGTTGAGAATTAGTGGGCAGAGCGAACCATATTCATCCCATGTGTGTATCTGTCTTCAGCGACACCATCCCCATCCTGCCGTGTCCTTGTAGAGCTCAAGGAGTAGCGTTTGCTCTGGTGTCTGGCTTTCGCCCACCCAAGTTTTAGATTTGGTCAGAAGTGAACTCTGTGCTGGAAATCAAAAACTGGAAAATTTTAGTTGGAAATTGTTGTATACTTTAGTCGGGAACTACTCCAGGACATCACAAAGAGTGGAGAACATAGTTGCACTATGCTCCTCTGTACCTTTTGGATCAGGCAGTGTCTAACTGGGATGTACCATGCTCGCCACATGTCAGTCTGCATGCTGAGAGCCTGGCTCACAGACAGGAATGAGACCATCCTCATGCGAGCTACATGCCTACTAAGGCACCGTGATGACACTTTCAAATTTTGTTTATTCTCTGGAAGTCTGATTTTTTTTTTTATTTTGTGTGTGTTTGATTTTTTTTTTTTAAGTTGTTGACATTTCCCTTGGAAAATACAGCTCAAAATAAATTTTCCTTTCATCAACATTCCAATTCTCTGTCAAAAGCAGTTAAATGATTTTTTAAACCCTTCCCACTACATGGTTTAGTTGAACAGTAAGAGGCACGGGGAAGAGGTGTGTTATATAAACAGCTACTCTGGATTAAATGTCACTTATATACAAAGCATTGTGTTACATAAATTGTTCCTGGGGATTTGAATTTAGGTACATGTTTTCAACACTGTAGTAGCCAAATCAGTAAGTATGCTGAACTATTTGTAGCTTTAAGATAGAAAAGAACCACATTCAATTTTTTTGCTTTAACAATCTTTTCCAGTTGTTGCACTGATTTTTTTTTTTTTCCAAATGTAATCTTAAAGTTGAAATTTATCTTTAGTTTTAGATGTAACTTTTATAGGCTCAGTTTTTGAAAGGACTGTCATGAAAGGACTATCATGAAGTTTAATTTAAAGCAGACTTTATGTTACAAGTTGCTAAATATTTGAAAAGGTGACCTCATAATCTGAAGTAAATATAATTAATTTTAAGGCTAAATGCTTGTGAGAAGAAGGGATCATATAGTTAGCAGAGACTGCTACATGATCTTTCTTTTAGCAGTTTTTATTTGCCTAGAACAAAGGCAAAGCAAAAGAAAAGTTGTCTTTTAAAAAAATTCCTTCAGTTGTGGGAATGACAGATCCCATCTTGAAATCACTTCTTCAGAGAGGAAAAAAAAAAATCCTGGTTGGTCCAAAAACTTTGGTGCCAGACCCAAAGCCAGCAATGAGTTTGATCAGTATTTCCAAACTGTTTGAAGTGTGAGACCCTCTAGTCTCTCATGTATTTCTGAAGTCCTTTCCATCCTGATGCACTCCTCTTTCAGCCTAGCTCAGTGAGTCTCCTGCATCTCTTGGGTTCTAGCCAGTCCTCCGGGAATACTGGTGTACATCTTTATAATAGGATCCTTCTTTTCCTTGCCTTTCCACTTGTATGTGTTGACATGAGAAGTATCATTTTTCATGTCTGACTGAGTGTCCGTTGGAACAAACACGGTGGTTCACAGCCCCCAGGTCTCCAGCTCCAGCGTTTCTGCAGGCTTCCCTGTGTTAGATACGCTCGTGTTTGGAGACTTTTGCGTGACTGCGATGGGGTTGGCATTGAGAAGAAAGCAAGCAGAGTGTAGGAAATAGCTGAGTGATCACTCCGTTTTCTCTCTGGTTCTGCTCATCTTTCGGATCTCTCCCAATCTTAACAAATTCCGAGATAAATTTATCCCTGCGTATGGACTGCTCAGCAGTCTTTGTTAAGCAGGCTGTTGGTCTTCGTTTAGTGCTTTTACGCTGCCAGCGGAGTGGTGATTATAATACTTGTTGTTGTGTATTGCCTGTTCTGCAAAGAAGCAGAAGACCTCAGTTTTCAGGCCTTGCAGTCAGATACTTTTGAAGAGGAAGAAATCTATTTGTGTGTGTATGTATGTGTGTGTATATATATATATATAATTGTGTTCCTCCTAGGACATTATTTCGAGGCTTAAACTTTGACAGTGACTTTTGCTTTCCTTGGTGAGAAATGCCACTCATTCCTTCTTTTTTTCTTCCCACTCAGGAATGATTGACTGCTCAAGATTGTTAACTGAGATGACAGATTTGTCTGTATGGGAAAGATTCACCAGTTTTAATCATGTGAGGTGCACTGGCATACTGTAGCAGTTCAGATTAACATCTTTATGTCTCTATCTCTTGTTATAGAGAGATCCTGAGTAGGATTTCATCTTACACTGTAGCTTAGATTTAGGGACCAGGCCATTTGTCCCTCAGTCATTAAGGCTGTGGTTCACTCACTATGTATCTATATTCAGGATAGTATGTCAGCAGGTGGTGAATCCTTTATCAGTGAAAGCAAGGAACATTTAGCAGGGGAACGGTTGTAGTTGGACGGACCTCACGGGACATATGTGGAAATTCATTCATTTGTGTAGGACTTAAATGATGGTTGCCCCAAGGTTTTCCTTCTGCCTGGCTGATTCAGAATTGTGTATGTATCTGTCAGGTTTTAGACTATTGAATGTATTTTTTTTAGTTATAATAGCCAAAATAGTAAAGCCAAGGAAAAAACAAGGTGAGGGGAAAGAAGAAAAGATGTCTTGTGAAATGCTATAAATAGATACAGTTATTGTTCTGGATACGCAGATAAAAGTGTAAGGGAAGGAAGGCTTTTTAGATATCAGAAACAGCAGTGAGTAGCATATCATGGGAACCTCTTCATTTCTGTCATTAACAAATGTTGGTTCTGCACTGAAGTCAGCTATTGAGTAAGGATGCTGCTGGTGATCGTGAAAAGGTAGTGAGCCCTTGGGGCCTTTTTATTATAGATGTTCAGTGTTCAGGAGAAAGCTGCACTTGTTCTGGATATGGAAAAATCTTTGGAGACATCCTTCTCAGGATTTCAGGATCTTCAAGTCTTTTGAAATTTTTCACTCATTTCAGAACAGCCTCTTGCAGCACCCTTTTCCTGATATCTAGTCCTTTGATTTGGCAAAAGTAAGCTCCTGAAAGGGTCTGCTTTTTTAGCAGCATTTGTAGCTTTGCTGTAACTTTCCAGTTGGAAAATACTTCCTTTTGGCTTGTCCTTCCTTCTAATGGAAAGATAGAGTGTTTCTATAGGTGCACAGCTCCGGCTCCCCAAAGCGATGAAGCACCGAACTATAGCTGCTGCTCTGCACTTGCTGCCGTGCTCCTGGAGGCACCGCGTTACGTGGGAGCGTGTCTCTGCAGTGTGCTGTCGTCTTTGGGTGGCAGATGAGCAGGAGCTTCTGGTTCTGCTTTTGTAGGTGATCCTTCATGTTACTGCTGCCTGCTTTCTCATCATCTTCTGTGCCATTTTGTGTGTTCCTTTGTATTTGGGAGATTTTTTAATGAAATACGAGCTCAAGTTCTGCTCGTCTCAGCCGTAGAAGGTGCCTTGCTTCACATCAGCAGTTTGTCCTGGAACCAACATGAGCGGAAAGTGTTCAATACCTGTCTCTGCTTTTCCATTTCAGGCTACCAGAGAGAGCTGCTTTTCCAGAGGGATGATGGCTCTTTTAGTGCCTTTGGAAATGAAGATCCCTCTGGGAGCACATGGTAAGTAGAAAGTAGTTCTTCCAGATTCACTGTGGAATTTGAGTATTTTAGATATTTTCTCTGAAACTAATTTTTTTTTTTTTTTTTGGTGAAGCTGGTAAAAATTTCCAACCAGGCCTTCTGCCTGGTTTTCATTAGGTGTTTAGGCCAACTCTAAGGTCATTCTGCTGGGTAACATGCTGTCAAAGCCATTATTAGGGCAAGGTTTTTTAATTTTGCAAAGATGAATGATGAATTATTTTAGCCAGGGGAATAACTTGGTCTGAAAGTTTTTCTGTTGCTTTCCTCAAAGGAATGAAGAATAATAATTAAATGACTTATTCTTGCAGTTGACTGAAACCATTTAGGGCTATGTGATCATCATTGCTTCAAACTGATTTTCAGTTCTCTCCATACTGGAGGCAGAAGACTGACTGAGGCATTTCCTATAGGGTGAGCAGAGTTAGTGGTGGTAAAAATTTGTCCTCTCTTACAGCCTCAAAAAAAAGGTGGTGTAAATACAGCTGAAAAAGCCTTTTCAGTGCTGAATTTCAACTTGAGAAGCATAGTGAGCATAGTAGTGGAAGCTAGATAGACAACAGAGACAAGTTCCAGGACTTTGTTCAGCTAATCCATGATCACTTAGTATTCACTTATATGTATTGCAGTACATGCTGCTGACTTTAAATAGAACTATCCCAGTTACTGTGCCACTGATTGAATCACTCCTTCTGGAGTCAGTGAACATCTTTCATTGACATCAGCAGGATTTGCCTTAGACTCAGTATTGATGGATTGAAAAATGAAGACAATTTATCTATACTGGCAACTCTGGTACCTAAATAGTGCAATGACAGGTTACATTAATGCACGTTTCACACAGAAGGGAGTCAAAGCAGAATTTATGATTATTAATGAATAAAACAACAAGGGTTGTTTCAATGATATATAATTGCAGGGATAATCATGATAATTAACATCACACTCATAACTGCATTGCTCTGTAAACTATGATTTTTGCCACTTTAGCCTAGCAGCAGAAGGCAAGAGAGCAAGATTTGAATAAACATGAGCTGGCAGACTTGCAGCTTATACTCTGTATTTATTTTTGAAACATAACAGCTGCAAAAGCGATGAGCTTTAGGAACAAGGACATCGCTTCATTTTTTGTTGGATTAAGCTTAGTCTACCTGCTTGTTTGGGTGAGGCATGTATTTTCTTCTGTGCTTGGGAGGTGTGTGTAGAACACCTTATGCCATCACAGTATTCTTACATAATCTTAAACAGAAGAAGCTGTAATACGTTGCTAATTTTGTTGTATTTGACTATCCTTTTCTCCAAGGTTATCAGCTTTTGTATTAAGATGTTTCCTTCAAGCTCGTCCATTCATAGATATTGACCAAGATGTACTTACGGATACAGCTAAATGGATTGTCCGTCATCAGAAATTAAATGGAGAATTTCATGAGCCTGGGAAAGTGTTACAGAGTGATCTTCAAGGAGGCACCAGTAATCCAGTCACTCTCACAGCTTATATCATGTCGTCTCTCCTAGGGTTCCCAGATAAACAGGTATTGGAATTCATAAATGGAATTCATAGTTACTGGAACACTTCATAAATTGTCATACTAGCTGGTGAACTCTCTGTAGTTTAAGGAAATAGAGGGACATTTGAACAGAGGCAACATTTAACCTGATTTTATTAAACTTCCCCGTGCTTTGGCTTATCTGCTTAAGACAATACAAAGTTGTGCTGTTAGGCCCTTCAATTTTATGTGCCTTTGCAAAATGTAAAGGCTTTTAGCAAGACTATTGTCATGGTTGCAAAATGTAAAGGCTTTTAGCAAGACTATTGTCATGGCTTTAGTCCAAGAAATTGAAAAGAAATTTATGGGAGGAACTATCGTTAGAGACGTTAAGTCATTCCAATTGATTTCATTGAGATTACTCACATTCATAAAAGGCGGTGCCAGATCAAAAGGTTTGCCTTTGAGGTTTGTGCCTGTGATTCTGAAAGAGATTGTCAGTATTTCTTGGTTGTTGTTTGGTGATAGTAATGTTTCTGTACAAATTTTTCCTTTAACTTGTAATATTTCAATCTATATTTTATTCACTATACGTTCTTCAATATGATCTTCATTTCCAGCATGCTTACGTCATCAAGAGTGCTACAAACTTTCTAGAGGATAAATTAGAAGATGGCATTTCAGATAATTACACTTTGGCACTTGTGACATACGCATTGTCCTGGGCAAAAAGTATAAAAGCAAAGGAAGCACTGAATATGCTGAACCAGAGAGCAGAACACCAAGGTATTGCACAACTATCTTATACAGTTGTACAGATGGATTTTAGTCAAATTTTGAAATACCTATCATATATCTACAGAAACATATGGAATTAAAGATGAAGAGAATCCTTCTTCTGAATTCAAACCTATTTTGAGTGTGATACAGAGAATAAGCTAAGAACTTCCAAGCCAGCCTTAATGAAAAGGGTCCATAAATGAATGACAACTCACAACAAATCTTGGGTTTTCAGTCTCAATTACAGTGCTCCTGATGGGAGTACCATGGTGCTGTTGAAGAACATTACTTGTCAGTTTTTCTGTGTTATTATGTCCATTTGTAAGATCAGCCTGGTTAAATAGAGAAGGATGGGGTTAGCTATTTCAAAGAAGATCAGGAGGGTGTAGGGGGACAATCGGCTAAAATTAGTATTGGAATGAAGTATTAAAGGACTGGACTTTCTGTATGACAGTACAGAGGTGTGTTGTATAGAATCATAGAATCTTTAAGGTTAGAAAAGAACTTCTAAGATCATCAAGTCCAACCATCAACCCAACACCAACATGCCTACTAAACCATGTCCCAAAGTTTTTGAATACCTCCAGGGATGGTGACTTCATCACTTCCCTGGGCAGCCTGTTCCAGTGCTTGATCACTCTTTCAGTAAATAAATGTTTCCTAATATCTAATCTAAACCTTCTCTATTGCAACTTGAGGGCATTTCCTCTTGTCCTATTGCCAGTTACTTGGGAGAAGAGACCATCACCCACCTCACCACAGCCTCCCTTCAGGTAGTTGCAGAGAGCGATATTGTCTTTCTTCAGCCTCCTCTTCTTCAGACTAAGCAATCCCAGTTCCCTCAGCCACTCCTCATAGGACTTGTTTTCCAGACACTTCAGCTTTGTTGCCCTTCTCTGGACATGTTCCAGCAACTCAATGTCCTTCTTGTACTGAAGGGCCTAAAACTGAACACAGTATTTGAGGTGTAGCCTTACCAGGGCTGAGTACAGGGGGATGATCACTTCCCTAGTCCTGCTGATTATACTATTCCTGATACAAGCCAGGATGCTGTTGGCCTTCTTGGCCACCTGGGCACACTGCTGGCTCATGGCCACTCCTCCCCAGGCCTGTAGTGCTGCCTGGAGTTGTGGCTGAAGTGGAGGACCTGGCACTTGGCCTTGTTAAACCTCATGTAACTGATCTCAGACCGTCGATCCAGTATGTCCAGATCCCTCTGTAACACCTTCCTACCCTCAAGCAGATCAACACTCCCACCCAACTTGGTGTCATCTGCAAACTT